>CAUZXS010002659.1:65000-156681 GCA_963585895.1 Sepioteuthis lessoniana
GACTCTTGATATTATTGCTATACATCTTATTAGATGACTGACCAATTTTTATGATTTCAGATTCAAATGTACAGCTACAGCAGGAATTCGAATACACCCTACAAACCCTGATTGTCACAGCTGGTGAATTTCAAAAATGCAATCTGGACACTTTAAAAGAACGATATGTAATAAAATTCAAAATGCCACAGAAACGTATGGAATGGTTCAGACTGCTTTTTGACCATCTTGCATGAATCGAGCATCAGTTTTTGAGTGGCATAAGGGATTCAAGGAAGCCAGGGAGTCTACATGCACTGGGTTCCCACTGGACAGACAGTCAACAAGGAATACTATGTTGAGGTTTTAAGGGAGTTCAGAAAGAGATTTCAGAAGAGGCCAGCACTCTTCAAATCGGCTCAGTGGCATTTCCACCAGGACAATGCACCAGTCCACAACTCCATCCTTGTCACAGACTATTTGACCAAGATGGGCATCAAGACAGTTCGTCACCCTCCCAATAGTCCAGACCTTGCTCCCTGTGACTTTTGGTTATTCCCTAAACTCAAGGAAAAACCTAGAGGCTATCGTTATGAGACAATTGAGGAGATGAAAGAGGCTGTGACGACGGTCATTGACACGCTCACCGAAGAGGACTTCCATGGGGCCTTGCAGTAGTTGTTAGAACGGTACAACAAGTGCATTGCAGCCGGAGGAGATTAGTTCGAAGGGGACTAGAGTTTCATGTGTGTACTATCAATAAAAGTGCCCATACGAAAAAAGTCTTGAAGGCACCTCGTACTCTTGTCTTTATAGCAGTTAAAATTTACGGATGAATTTTTCTTATAAAAGAGTTTTAAAAAATGCCTCATTTTCTGAAAATAATACATTAGTTTGGCGAAAACTCTTTGTACTAAAGACGTAGTCTTGTGCTGACAATATATTGTTCATGAGACAGTTGATAACAGTATTTTCCAGAACATATAAACATATTCTTGACATTGATCTAAAATATTCAGGTTGTTTCCTACTTTTGCACGTATCTGCTTTTTCTACTCTCCATTTTGAAAACGTCATTTCTTATCGTTTACTGAATATTCAGTTGAGCAATTGCTTGAAATTCTGTAACAAGGTAACAGGATTTTAGAGAATGTCATAGTTTGTAATATTATTAGAAAGTATTGTAATTTTTACAAGGCGGTGATTCAGAGGAGATAATGTGGGATTAAATATTAATTTTCACAAGCAAAAATATTTTTGTTGAAGCCAAGTCTGATCTTGATTTGGACATGTTAGGGCATATGTTTTTGAATTTCGTTTGATCTCAGTTCTGGAGAGGAAATTAGGGAAAAAAATCAAAACATGAAATTATACAGTAGAAAACTAAATTGTTTCTTCGTCTGAATCAGTTTAATGTGTGTGCAAAGAATTATACATATCAGCAGCCATTTTTTGACAGCCTAGACAGACGGCAGAGGAGAAGCCAAGAAGAAGGTTGACACGAGGTGGTTTTTTGAGAGATGGACGGTAGATCAACACACAAGCAAAAGGCGCACATCTACAAAAGACCACAACATTCTCTGATCTTCCAGTTAAATTTTGCTGGCACATTAGATCAGATTCCAGATTGTTGTCTTGTGTTCTTTGGTGTAATAGATTGTCAACATACATTCGATTGTAGATTCTTTTTATTCCCTTTTATCAAATCGTCTACATATAGCCAAGACTTTCATTCTTATTCCATCGGCGAAGCTCAACTCACTCCATTCAGAGAAGTCGTCACCAGAAAACATAGCACAGCTTATTAACTCAGGGGGAAAGGCATCATTCTTTGTCAGTAAGAATCATAGTACCTCTAAAGAACTAGACTGGACGATCAAAAACTGAAACTGGTACCAAAGCCTAACAGTTTCGAGTTGCAACACCCACACATTCTCACAGCTGAGCGGAGATTAGGATATCGGAACGAAGGGGTCTGAACTGGATACTGCATGCCGATAGAAACGAAGACAAGATCGCAGAGGCCTAGATGATGTGTGCAGAGTTCCTCACTGTCACTCGACAATGAGGGACACCACACACGTTATAACTCTTTGTATTTCTGTATTCATCGCAATTGAATTTGCTTATCTTTATATGTACATATATATACATATTGTATATATATATATATATATATATATATGTATACATATATATGTATATATGTATATATATATGTATATATATGTGTATATGTATGTATGTATATATATATGTATGTATATATACGTATATATATATAAATATGTCTATATATGTATGTATATATACGTATATGTATGTATATATATGTATGTATATATACGTATATATGTATATATATGTATATATATATGTATATGTATATATATGTATATATATATATGTATATATATATGTGTATATATATGTATATATATATGTATATATATGTATATGTATATATATGTATGTATATATATGTATATATATATGTATATATATATATATATATATGTATGTATGTTCTTGATTTGTTTTTCCCCTATTGTCACTTTTTCTATTGTCTTTTTATTCGAAGCTTACTTGATTATACGTTGGCATATTTAATTCCACAGAACCTACAACTAAGGAACAATTCTCAGGTGTGTAAGTCTCTCACAGACTTTCATGTCTCTTAGGAACTTCACATATATGTATATATGATAAAGATATTTTTATATATAAGTAAGTAAAGTTGGCGATATTAGTCGAGAGTGGCCCGAAGGCTCCCTTTTTAATAGCTACTACACCAAGGTGTAGGGGAGGACGCTACTCCATTCCCTGGATTGCTCCACTTTACTCTTGATCCTTACCTTATAATGCTGAGTATTAAGCAAGGCGTCATCAAGTAGCATTTTTTGAGTCTTTGATATGACTCGACCTGGTATTGAACCCCGGTCTCCTGGGCCATTGGCGAACACTCTACTCATTAGGCACACCTCCATTAATTCCTTTGTATTCGTTCTATTTATTCTGCTTGGACAATAAGATATGTTGTTAATTGAATGTAGTTGTTCTTACATTTATTCTTATGGTAAAACAGCAGACCTTCATATAACCTAATTTATTATATTGAAAGTGGTGAATCGCATTTTCTTATAAAATAAATTCTTATCAAAAGACACCTTATGACGTGGAACTCACAATTTTTTTTGTAGAACCTCATGACACACTTTCGGAAAGTGTAATTTTTCGAAAATAAGAGAAAGTAGCTAGAAAAGCAATAAAGATAATAAATCTTTGCATAATGAGGGGCCACCACCGGTAATGTGTTGTTGGGCACTGTTCCGCTTGGTTTGACTGCGTCGATGTTCTTCACAACCAAGGTCACTTGATGAAGTCACTGAAGTGATGAATAGGTCAATGTCCAGTGGTTATATCAAAATAATTCACCTTCACAAAAAAAAACAAAAAAAAACAAAACAATAAAGCCAACACGAGTTAGAAATGTAACAATTCTTTTTGCTTATATTGTTCGTTGTATACAATGGTTTTAACCCTTCCTTTTTACGGTCTTAGTTAAGTGACACCGAGATATGAAACACGGTTAAGTAGTAGGTCAAGTTTTTAGTTTTTGAAGTATGGCACAAGGTCTTGGTTTCAGTGGCGGGAGTAGACCGACTAACTGGAATATTTCTTCTTTCTCTTCTGACTCTGACTCTGACTCTCTCTGGACTTTTCTCTTGTTTCCGACTCTAAGCTTCTGTTTCCATTGACTCTGCCACACTGCTACGAACGTTCTAAGAGAATGCCAAATCTTTATTATTCGGAGTCTGGCTCAAGGTCTCAGTTCATTTAGTTTGGTTGGGTTTTATGGCATATCAACCATTGCAGGTTATTTAATGCCAAATCCTGTTTGTAAATATATATCAAATATGTATGATTTGTGATCACATTTTATTGATAACATTTTAAAAGAGCCTGAGTTCTTTTATTTGGTACACTAATGCTAATGAATGAAAAGACAATATTAACAATAGTGCTACAAAAATAAAGAAATTTATTTCTTTGTTGGGAGATGAAATGTAAAAGGCTATACAGCGATTTGTGTATCAAGTCACGACTGTAGAGACCTGTTCTGGGCCCAGCGTGGATAGAGATCTTTATCCAACTTGAAGTAGTAATATGACACCGTTATTTGAAGATCCAACGAGCACGGCGCCCCTGAGATACAGTTAGTACGTATCACTCCGGGTTGGCGTGAGTAACTGATCTGAATTGTCTGGAATTTTTATAAAATTAAAGTGGATCCCGCGCGCATACGTTGACTTTCGAAGATTCTTTGGGCGCGTATTTTAGAGACCTCCTATTGGGCCTAAAAACCATTTTTAATTGTTTATTTTTTAAACATCTGCGTGGGCGTTAGTTGGATATCTTTGCGCCAATTTTGATCCGTTTTTTCCAGAAAATTCTATTGACAAGGAAATTGCATCATTTCCTATATAGTTAAATAGTTTCAAGTATTTCTATATAATAGTCACAATTTAACATTAGTCACTTATTTACGCACATAGTTTGTCGGTTATTTCATTTTTAGATAAGTTAGAGCTAATTTGTTTGCACACTAATATAGCTTTTGTTTCTACACAATTAAATGACTTCAACTATTATTATCAAACACTAATAATTCCATTCAATATTAATCATTTGTTTGCAGACAGTGAAGTATTACTATTTAACACTGATTATTCTATTCAACACTATTCATTCTTGTTCACAGTCAAATGGTTCCAAGTATTTCTATGTAATACCAATAATTCAATTTAGGCACATAGTTCAAGAGTCTGGTATCCTGTTGGTGTTGGGATGGGCTAGGTAGGATATTTGCTCATCCTTAATGTAAATTTATCATTATCCAGTTTTATTTAAAACAGCTTTTCAAATTTGGGGAATTTCCAACCTTCTTTTGGTGATCAGAGAGTTGGATCCACTCTTTCAACTCCAACCTACTTTTATTTGTATCTATCGACCATACCTGATATCAGCTTTGTCTTAAGGTTCCCTGGTAACTCCCACTCTCTCTATAGTCAACCTGGCCCTCATCCTGAACGGGCACAACTGTCTTTTGCGACAAAGTTGATTTTCAAAATGCGTAAGTGAAGGAAACTTTCTAAATTTACCAAGCGACTGAATTTTCCCTATCACGTCGATCACCTATACTTTTCTAATGCAAACAATCCAATTTTTTGACAATCCCAGAAATAAACCAGATAGCCGGTCTAGTCAGTTTTCTTAATATCTGTCTCAAGGTATCTTCTTTGTTCAAATAATATTAAGCAATTAAGATCCCCTTATCAGACCCTCCTGGTCATTTTTTGGTGCAAAACGAATCTGTTCTTTTTTTGATGATTTCAGAAATAATTGATTGCCTGTTCATGTCATCTTATCGTTTAGGTTTCCAAATATTTTTTCTTTGCCCAAATAATATGTAAGGAATTAAGATTCTCTTAAGAGTATAACTCTTCACTTAATCTGCTTACTCCCCATAACTAAATTCCAAAATCACATATCCATATTTCGTAAATGAAGCCGGTATTTCAGAGAAAGTAATAGAAATTCTGAATGCTGATTTTCTAAGTGGTCAGGGCACCCCTTTCACCCCCAAAATTGGTGTAACACAATTTTTTCCTCATATGATCTTGTAATAAATTGTGTTTCATAAATATAAGGTATAGTTTGCATCAATCGTTTCCTGATTATGCCTGGTGAGTCTCAAAATAGATGCAACTCATTAATATGATAATGATTTATTACTGTGACAAGTGCAATGGTGATTATTTGGAATACATCCTGTAAAAAATGTATTCTTTGAGCTAGAGACATCAAATCAATGCTTTTTTAAAATTATATCAGCTTTCAGGATACGCAATCTTTTTTTTAAGTTTCTTGTCTTAGTAATAAATCATTATCATAATAATGGGTTGCATCTATTTTGAGACAGTTTTGAATGATTTTGTCTCCAAATAAGTAGTGACGCAAAATATGTCCAGGGCATAGTGATCAAGGATTAATAGTTGTTATAGTATACTATTTTCAAATCTGAAGCAAAAAAAAAAAAAAACAAAACAAAACACATTATTAGTAGTAGAGTTATTTTCATGTTTTTAAAAGTCCGCTCCTCGGATGGAGACAGACAACTTTGACATCGTAGCAGGTATACTGCAAGGAGACACATTAGCCTCATACCTCTTTATCATCTGTCTTGACTATGTACTTAGAACGTCTATTGATAAAATGAAAGACAATGGTTTCAAGCTGACAAAAGAAAGAAGCAGAGGATACCTTGCACAAACAATTAAGGACATGGACTACGCCGATGGTGATTCTGGCAAATACGTACACCCACCCAAGCTGAAACCCTGTTACATAGCCTGGAACGAGTAGCTGCTGGCATAGGCCTCCGTGTTAACGCAAACAAGACGGAATACATGTGCTTTATTCAAAGAGGCGACATTTCCACACTAAATGGTAATTCTCTGAAATTAGAGGACAAGTTCACCTACCTAGGAAGCAGTGTCTCATCAACCAAGAAAGGTAACAACACGCGACTAGCAAAGGCATGGACAGCTATTGATAGTCTATCGGTCATATATAAGTCAGACCTGACCAATAAAATGAAACGCAGTTTTTTCCAAGCAGCGGCAGTGTCGATACTGCTATATGGATGCACTACAAGGACACTAACTAAACGTATAGAGAAAAAGCTTGACAGCAATTACACAAGAATGTTGCAAGTAATCCTGGTGGCAGCACCCCACAAAGCAGCAGTTGTACGGGCAACTACCACCCATCACGAAAATTATCCAAGTTAGACGAACCAGATATGTGGGACACTGCTGGAGAAGTAGGGACGAACTCATAAGTGACAAACTCCTGTGGACCCCTTCACATGGACGAGCAAAGGCAGGACAACCAGCTAGAACCTATATACAACAGCTCTGTGCCTTGAAGACCTACTGGGAGCAATGGACGATAGAGACGGGTAGTGGGAGAGGGTCAGGGAGATCCATGTTGGCAGGGTGACATGATGATGATGATGATGATTAATAGAGTTATTGGTTGTCACATGGGTCCCATGTATATTGAGATACTCTATATTTGTGTGTTCAGGGTTTATGATAGAGAGGATAGAGGGAATCAGACAAACTGGAGCCAGGATATTTAAAGTAGGCCTACGAATCCCCTGAGATCTGCGGAAACGTTACTATGGTTAAAGTGCTGGACTGTGGCCTTGCAGTAAGTGAGTTCAAACTCCAGTCATGCTATTACATTCACTTTCAGACCAATACCCTTAAGAAAGGTATGAACCCTCCTATACTCCCAGCTATGGGTTAATGAGTACTACTACTGGTTTTCTACAAGGATGGCTATGGCATTAAATAACCCAGGAAAGTTGAAATGCCATTAAACAAAGTAAATTTGGAATAATTTTTGTTTAAAAAAGAGTTTTTAAAAAGTGACATATTTTCTGAAAGTAAGCTTCCTGTGGGGCAAATGCAAAAATTATTTTGATTCTGTCAGTATTCACCTATATGGGCACTTTATACACCAAGCAATAAACCTGACCCTTACCCATTTCAAGTACTGCTAAGAAGGGAATGTCTCCAATGCGAATTGATTTTTTAACTACTCGAATGATTTGTGATTAAAAGCATTTCTGCCCAACAGACTTGAGTGTGAATCTTATATACTTGTGTTCTTTACCGCAGGTGAGCTATGAATGATTAATGGCTCAGTAGAACCATTGCCATGCAAATATTCTAACAATTCCATCTATGCTGATTAACTACTTTCGACAAATATCCAATTACTAAAGGGGCATAACTCTTATCTTGGAAAGAGCATTAATCAAAGAACATATTACACATGAAGAAGGCCAGAGAATATATAGCCACCCTGTCAGCTGCACTATACAGTACACCAACTGCACCTCTGCAGAGGGGTAAGACGCCCTTCCCCACTTCCAACAAGATAACCTGTTGGCCATAAGTGGTGACCTGTAATTGTTCAAGATGGGATCCTAGTGGCTGAACAGTCTCTGACCCAGCAACCAAAGTGGACATGTGACTTTCAACATATAAGCCCTCATGAGGCTAGACAGGTGGTCATAGAAGCCCGATTAGATCAATGAGCAGATCATGTCAAGCTCAAGCACTTATATGATCGTCCCAACTAAATTCTTCAAATTGCTCTTGAGGCAAACAAGTACACAGTTTAATCCGGTGGCAAAAGCTGCTGGGTAGCACCAGGGGTGGCAGTATTGCCTTGAGCTACCGAAACTGTGTTATCACCCTGGTTGGCAGCTGATGAGGTTAGGGTATTGCACGCGCTTTCACACATTGTATGATGAAAAAGAAAATATGATTGTCCCAACTAAATTCTTCAAATTGCTCTTGAGGCAAACAAGTACACAGTCCTATATTATTTTAAAGGTGCTATTAGGCAGTGGCTGAGGGTCAATTGCATTGAGATAGCAATGCTTAAAACCATTTAAATGAATGGAAACTAATAAGCTCTGGCTTGTTTAAAAATGTTACCTAAAATCTATTCTAGTCCAGTCGGCTGGAGCTGTAGAATACACCGATTGCATCTCTGACCCCCCCCATGCAACAAGTATCCTGGATATGACATTAAACAATCTGATGATGAGGCTCCAGCTTCAGAAATTTGGGGAATGTGGTGTACTCCTTCAT
Source organism: Sepioteuthis lessoniana (assembly GCA_963585895.1). Classification (NCBI taxonomy): domain Eukaryota; kingdom Metazoa; phylum Mollusca; class Cephalopoda; order Myopsida; family Loliginidae; genus Sepioteuthis; species Sepioteuthis lessoniana. The sequence continues at coordinate 73,715 of CAUZXS010002659.1, forward strand.
TGCCATTGCTCCCAGTTGCGCTCTAACCCAGAGTGGTAGCACCTGATAGGGTCCTATCTATGAGTCAAATTGAAAAAAACTGTGTGCAAACAAATGACTGACATTAAATTGTGACTGTTATATAGAAATACTTGAAATGATTTAACTGTGTGCAAAAAAGAGCTAAGGCTCATTTAAGAGCGTTATCTACAAAATGTATTTACAAATCATATCTATATTCAAAATATATGTACCAAGAGGATTTGGCATTAGATAACCTACAATGTTTGATATGCCATAAACCCAACCCATCAACCAACCAACAAACTATTCACTTACAAATCATATATTTCTAAAGTATATTTGTATAAATGGGATTTGGCATTAAATAACCCACAAGGATTGATATGCCATAAAACATAACCAAGCTAAGAAATGTATAATTCTAAAGCTCATATGAACAACAGAAAAAAGGAGATAAATTTTTACACATGGGTTGTCACTGTTTGATTAATAAAGAAAAGAGAGTTAATTATTGTTAATACAGCATCCAGTAGAATGATCTAATGAATTTAAAATTGCTACGACACAGTCATGCCATTTCAATTGACATCATGGTGATGAATGGTTAAACATAAGTTCCAAGTAACATCTTTACAGGGTCCTTCATCACAGTATATAGTGACATTCCATGATGGTCTCGCTTAGTAGATCTATTCCTTAGTGATTCTCAGGAATACCTGAAGGCTCAAATCTTTAAACATTGGCTCTAGACATCTGATGAACTGAAAGATATTATCCCTCATGAAATTCCAGCATTACCAGAAGTGATGACTAGATGACCACTCCTGGATGAGGTTTTCGGAGTGTATAGCCCATGAGGCCAAGCCTTTCTTTAAAACAAAGTGATAACAATAACAAAACAAGATGACAAAGGCAGGTGTCCTTGTGATGTAATGGTGAAACCAATGGACTGTGGAATCGTAGTAAGCGAGTACGTACTCCAGTCGCGCTATTATGTTCACTTTCGAGCAAATATCCTTGGGAAAGGTATGAACTCCCTTATCCTCCCAGGTATGGGTTAAATAGTACCACTACTGTTCTTCTAGGAGAATGGCTTTGGCATTAAATAACCTACAAAGGTTGATATGCCATTAAACAAAGAAACCAAACCAAACCAAGATGACAAATATTGTTCTTTCTTATAAATAAAAAAATTTTAAATAGAAACTGTTGCCTTTTTTATTTACATTCCGAACCCAAGAGATGATTCTGCAAGCCCCTGTACTTTTTGCATTTTTGGTATGTCATTATCATTCCAAGAGCTGTTCAGAACACTGAAACACATATTCAGGTTGAGACTTTAAGAGTGTATAGCTCATTAGGGCAAGCCTTTCAAACAAAATGATAGCAATAACAAAACAAAATGACAAGCATTTTTATTTCTTATCATGAAATTAAATTTTGAATGTCCAATGCCCTTGGAAATCAGGGTTCAATCCCAGGTTGAGTCATACCAAAGACTCAAAAAATAGTACTTGATGCTGCCTTGCTTAACAATCCGCACTATCAGTTAGCAATCAAAGGTAAAAGGAAGCAATCCAGGGAAAGGAGTAGCACCCTCTTCTACACCTAGGTGCAGTAGCTAATGAAAAGAGAACCTTTAGGTCACCCTCAACAACAGTTGCCAACTTTACTTTACTTACTATATATATATATATATATATATATATATATACGAGGTGCATACGATAAGTTTCCAGACTTTTTTCATATGGGCATCGAAAATTGGTATAGACTCTTGAAAATTCAGTATGTTATTGCTATACATCTTATGAGATGACTAACCAATTTTTATGATTTCACGTTCAAATGAACAGCTACAGCAGGAATTCAAATACACCCTACTAAAGCCTGATTGTCACAGCTGGGGAATTTCAAAAATCCAATCAGACTCTTTAAAAGAATGATATGCAATGAAATTGTGTTTTAAACTTGGAAAAAATGCCACAGAAACGTATGGAATGCTTCAGACTGCTTTTCAACCATCTTGCATAAATCGGGCAACAGTTTTTGAGAAGCATAAGAGATTCAAGGAAACCAGGGAGTCTGTGGAAATTGTCACGTGATGGCTCACGGAGACGAAGAGGTAGGACTGATACTATCCTCCCGTATTGAATGAGAGTATCAAGCAGTCAAAAAGTGACCGTTAGGAAGGAATGTGGGTCACACAGAAGACCAGATGTTCACACTTAGTGAACTCAGGTCGCCGGACATCGGAAGGGGAAAGAGAGAGAAGCCAAATGATTGGCGGGGACCCCAAACGGAAGTGGGGTTCCCTTCCCCTCAGCGGAAGTAAGGCACAAAAAAGGTAGTTTTTGAGCAAGGCTCGTGCCAGACGGACGATAGCCATTTTACTCCGGGCTGAAGACAAAAAGATTAACTGAGACATGAGAGACCTGAGTCTCTCAAGCCAGTATTAAAAACAGAACAAAGTCTATTAGCCCGTGAAAGAAGAAAAATTCTCCAGTGGAACCCCGTCAAAAAAATAAGATAAGTAACTTTGGGACATTTTTCCTTTACACCCAAATTTTGTTTACCACTCTCTCTCTCTCAATTTGAAGAAGGATAAAAGCCAAGAAAAGACATTCATATTCATGGACTATCCAATTATATGTTTTGAAACTCCGAACGTATATATATATAACCGTAGTAAAGAACCTATGTATTTTCATTTTACCATGTGGTCTATGTTGTTACTTCATGCTTTCTTTCCAGCTTCTATTTGCCTTATGTTATCTTGTTTAGAGTTGTCCTATTAATTCCTAAAGTATCACACGGGAAACCGGAGTTGCCGACTACTACAATATTAATATTATTACAACTAAAACCTGTAGGCACATTATCTTCCATTATCTCGGGGAAGGAAGAAAGCTGCCTGGTGGGTGTGTGATAGTGTGAAATTTGGAACCCCTTGCCAGCGGCGGTCAGTCTGGTCCTAAATTATTCCCTCACGTAATATCCCAGTTCTTATCTGCCTGAGAGAAGAACTCTGAACAGGACTTATTTCTGTAGGGGATCAAGTGCCAACCTGCCCCGTCTTCACACGTGCGAATATAAAGTCCCGTTTTGGGATTTTAGCCAATTTGCCGTCACAAAATGATGAGAGGTGTGGGAGGAGTAAGGAAGTCAATACACCACAGTTGATTGGCCAAAGGGTTAGGGTTAGGGTTACTATGTTGAGGTTTTAAGGGAGTTCAGGAAGAGATTCCGTTGGAAGAGGCCAGTACTCTTCAAATCGGCTCAGTGGCATTTCCACCAGGACAATGCACCAATCCCCAACTTCATCCTTGTCACAGACTATTAGAGCAAGATGGACATCAAGACAGTTCCTCACCGTCCATATAGTCCAGACCTTGCTCCCTGTGACTTTTGGTTATTCCCTAAGCTCAGAGGCTGTCGTTATGAGACAATTGAGGAGATGAAAGAGGCTGTGATGAAGGTCATTGACACACTCACACAAAAGAACTTCCATGGGGCCTTCCAGAAGTTGTTGGAATGGTACAACAACTGCATTGCAGCCGGTGGAGATTACTTCGAAGTGGACTAGAGTTTCATGTGTAAACTATCAATAAAAGTGCCCATACGAAAAAAGTCTGGAAACTTATTGTATGCCCCTCGTATGTATATATATATATATATATATATATATACTACTTTTTCCAAACATCCAATTATTAAAGAGGCATAACTCTCAATTTGGAAAGATCATTGATTGAGTTTAAGTAATAACATATATTAAACCTGAAGAGAATGTATGGCAGGTCAAAACTTAATGTGACTAGCATAAACATGGATTTAGATTATCTAGATACTTTATATATATATATATATATATATATATATATATATATATATATATTTACTAATTAATTATCTACCAGTATTCACGGTACCAGAAAAAAACAAAAAACCCCTGGCCGGGAACAAGAGAAAAAAATATCTCGAATCACGGTCCAGAGGAAAAAGAAAAAAGTTTTTTGGGTAAAAAAGAAAGAAAAGACCAACCTCGTCCTACTCTTTGAAAAACATCAAGGGGTACAAAGTCAGTGGCCAAAAGAAAACCAAAAAACCCTCCGCGAATACTGCAATGCTATAATTACTAAAGTGCTCAACATTAAACAATGGAGCCAATTATAGAATTAATTTAAATCGCTAGTCGAAAATCTTCTACTAAAGTTTCACCTTAACGGATCATCAGGAAGTTTCGCCTTAACGGACGCTAGTCGAAAATCTTCTACTAAAGTTTCACCTTAACGGATCATCAGGAAGTTTCACCTTAACGGATCATCAGGAAGTTTCGGCGAAACTTCCTGATGATCCGTTAAGGTGAAACTTTAGTAGAAGATTTTCGACTAGCGATTTAAATTAATTCTATATATATATATATGTGTGTGTGTGTGTGTGTGTGTGTGTGTGTGTGTGTGTGTGTGTGTGTGTGTGTGAAGTTTGTCTGAAAAGTTCTGAGCTTCACCTTGGAAGAAGAGCCATAGCTGAACATATCTCTTGTGGCAACACGCTACCACTTCTAAAACTAGATAAACTTATTCAGATTTCTGCACAGGTGAGGCCGATGCAAAGCTGAGTGGTGTGTGGCCAATGTAAAATCTGGGTGAGGATTAACACTTTTGGATAATCATTTTATATATATAAATATATATATATATATTACATGAATAAGTACACTTCTAACAAATTTTTATAAAAAATAATTTTTTTTTTAAATGAAAGATACCAGGATTTTATTATTTCTTGTAGAATATTTTACAATAAAAATGGATATTATTAGGTATTATTTATAACCAAATTCTACAGCATTAAGACTAGAATAAATAAAATTAATAAATAGATGAGTGTTCTTATTTTGAGGTTGCTACATAATTATATCTTTGGTTACAGAGTTTCAATGGTGTTAAGTTTGCTATTAAATGATATCTAATAATATCACTTTGGTTTGGTTTGTTGGGTTTTATGGCATATCAACCGTTGTAGGTTATTTAATGCCAAATCCATTTTTATGTTAATAATCTGTTCTATTTAAAACAATTCAGTTTATCATAAGTACACAGTTTAATTGTCAAAAACATTTCCATTTCAAACTATTCAAGCAGTTATATGTAACAATTCAGTTAAGTATGAATACAGTTTTAATGTTGAAAAACAGTTCTATTTCTAATAATTCAGTTAAGCATAAGCATGCAGTTTAAATGTAAGTATGGTTTAATAGTCAAAAACATTTCTATTTTAAGCTATTCAGTTTACTCAAAGAATTCAGTTTAGCATAAGTATACTGTTAGTTCTATTTAACCCATAGATAGGGCCCTATCAGGTGCTACCACTCCGGGCCACAGTGGACCTGGGAGCAATGGCAATGAAGGGGTACTCTGCATTCCCTAAAGCTCCAGCACTGCTGGAACCTCACCATCAGATTGTTTAGTGTCATATCCAGGACACTCGTTGGGGGGGTCTTACCCCTCTGCAGAGAAGCAGTCGGTGTATTCTACAGCCCCAGCCGACTGGGCAATAATAATATCAATTTTGTAATATTTTTTATTGTATAATATAAAAAAATCCAGGTCAAATCCAGAAAGGATAAATTACACTAACCAAAACTGAATTTGCATGACTCTATAAGGGGTGTACTTATGGAGATTAGTAAAAAGAAAAAAAAAAAAGAAAAAATGTAAGGCAAAAGTGGAGCAGTTTCCAGAAACTTCTAATGGGAAGCGAAATCTATGCATGTCTGAAAAACAGACTTACTGGCACCAAGAAGAAACCCATTGTCTCTTCAGCTTTACCCTTAACACTGAATGAACCTTTTTTTCCCTCAGTTGCTAGCAGGTAGCACACGTGTAGAAACAATAGTAATACTGGTTGGTTGGTTGGTTGGTTGGTTGGTTGGTTTGTTGTGTTTTATAGCATATCAACCTTTGTAGGTTATTTAACGCCAAATCCATTTTTATGTAACTAATAAGTTCCATTTAAAACAATTCAGTTTAGCATGAGTACAGAGCTTGTCAAAAACATTTCTTTTTCAAACAATTCAATTTATTCAAGCGGCTATATAACAATTCCGTTTTGTATAAGTACAATGTCAAAAACAGTTCCATTTCAAATAATTCAGTTTAGCATAGGAAGCAATTCTCCTTTGGCATAAATATGCAGGCAGCATAAATCATTCCATTTACTTTTCCTCATTTATTTGCACACAGTTAAATTATTACAAGAGTTTCCATGTAACAATAAGAATTTAACAATTCAGTTAAGTGTAAATACAATTTTAATGTCGAAAAACAGTTCTATTTTAAATAATTCAGTTAAGCATAAGCACGCAGTTTAAATGTAAGTACGGTTTAATTGTCAAAAACATTTCTATTTTAAGCTATTCAGTTTACTCAAAGAATTCAGTTTAGCATAAGTATACTGTTAGTTCTATTTAACCCATAGATAGGGCCCCATCAGGTGCTACCACTCCGGGCCAGAGTGGACCTGGGAGCGATGGCAATGAAGGGGTACTCTGTATTCCCCATAGCTCCAGCACTGCTGGAACCTCACCATCAGATTGTTTAGTGTCATATCCAGAACACTCGTTGGGGGGGGGGCTTATCCCTCAGCAGAGAAGCAGTCGGTGTATTCTACAGCCCCAGCCGACTGGGCAAAATAGTAATACTGGTGTACAAACAAATTAGTTGTAATTCATTTAAAAATGAAATTACCTGCAAACTATTCACTTCCAAATTATATGTATATCCATTTAACTGTGCATAAACAAATGATTAATAGAAATTAGAATTATTCATATTGGATAGAAATGCTTGAGACCATTTAACTGTGTGCAAAAGAATGACCTTTGACTCATTTAAAAATGTTATCAACAAAATGTGTTTACAAATCATATATACTGAATATATATGTATAAAGAGGATTTGACATTAAATAACCCACAATGGTTGATATGCCATAAAACCAAATCATATCAAGTCATATATATTTAATTTATATCTATAAAGAAGATTTGGCATTAAATAAACTGCAATGGTTGATATGCCATAAAAACTTAACCAAACCAAATCCTATATATTTAATATATATGTATAAAGAAGATTTGGCATTAAATAACCTACAATGGTTGATATGTGATAAAACCCAACCAAACCAAATCATAAATATTTAATATATTTGTATAAAGAGGATTTGGCATTAAATAACCTACAATGGTTGATATGCCATGAAAGCCAACCAACCCAAATCATATAGTCTTTATTGGGAATCCTTTTGGAGATGAGGCTGCTTAATCTGAGTATTAATTTTATTGCGGACTTTTGTCCTCATCTTGGTAGTTTTTTGTTGTTTTTCTCACTACGTTTCGGCCAAATTTCACCTCTGGCCATCTTCAGGTGATTAACCGCGACCTTGGATAGGAATGCTGAGTCTTGTAACTGTATCCCCAGTAATTACTGCCTTCCATAGTTGTTGTCTATTGCACCACGAAAGGCAACAAAAAACTATAGACAACAAAAAACTACCAAGATGAAGACAAAAGTCTGCAATAAAATTAATACCCAAATCATATATATTTAATATATATATATAAAGAGGATTTGGCATTAAATAACCTTTAACCAGTATGCGGAAAGGGTACAAAATGGAAAAAAGCTTACTTAAAATGTGGGAATAATATTGTCATGTTGGGTCAGAGATGATATTTTTACTGTACAAAGAACTGAGACCAACAAAGGTTAAGATAGGGTAACTGTGATAGTTATGTAACACCACACAAAGATGTGTGAGTTGTTTAAGGGAGATAACCATTTATTAAATCCCTACATAGGAATATATGAGGTCAGCTGAGAAAGGGATGAGACTGGTTATTTTATTTTTCAGGTTGGCAACCCTGATTGAAAGTCACTAAACACGGTTGACCTTGAGCACACATGAAAACATTCAGTTTGGGCCTCTCAGAATTCATGTTCAGTTCAGTAATCTTCTATTATAACAAGTGCTGTTAAATGTATCACAAATATGAAACATAAGATCAAATCCTGTCAAATGTGAGGACAATTCAACAGAAACAATTAACAAGTTAACGCAGGCTTATGGAGAGTGTTCTATTCTGGGCATAAGTTTTTAGCTGTTACAAGGTATAGATGGTTGAGAGATTGTGATAGGTGAGTGAGCCACATTCAGATCAATTGTTGGTTGGTTGAGTTTTATGGCATATCAACCTTTGTTGGTTATTTAATGCCAAATTCATTTTTATACAAATAATCAGTTCTATTTCAAACAATTCAGCTTAGCATGAGTACACAGTTTAATTGCCAAAAACATTTCTATTTTAAGCTATTCAATTTATTCAAACAGTTCTAATTCAGCTAATTCAGTTTAGAATAAGTTTTGTTTACACACAGTTAAATGTCAAAACAGTTCTATATTAAACAATACAGTTTCAATGTCAAAAACAGTTCCATTTCAAACAATTTAGTTTAGCATAAGCATGCAGTTTAAATGCAAGTACACAGTTTAATTATGAAAAACATTTCTATTTCAAGCAATTCAGTTAAGTAAAACAGTTCTAATTCAAACAATTCAGTTTAGCATAAGTATGCAGTTTAGTCGTATATAATCCATAGATAGGGCTCTATCAGATGCTACCATTCTGGGCCAGAGTGGACCTGGGAGCAATGGCAATGAAGGGGTGCTCCAACATCACAAGAAGGGGGGGGTCTTACTCTTCTGCAGGGTGCAGGGTGCAGTCAGTGTATTCTACAGCCCCAGCCAACTGGGCAATCAAATCAATTGATTTATACTATTTACCAACCCCTCCGCTTGGGCAGGATATGACACAAGGTCAATTTTTAAGCGGAGTTTAGCAGGTTTTGAATTCAGAGTTTTCCTTCTCCTAGACTAGTTGCCACATCAAGGTTGAAGAAACCAGTCTGCCCTACTATTTACCCATAGCTGGAGGGAGAATAATTGGATTCATACCTCTCCCAAGGGTATTAGTGCTATGTGAAATGCAATCAGTCTTGTCCAGGATTTTAACTCATGTCGCCGTGTCCATTTCCTACAATGATAACGACTACACCACGGGCACCTCCAATATATCAATTGATTTATGAAGCTGGAAAAAATTACCAAAAGTGATAACTCTCATTAGATTTGATTGACATTTTATGATGAGAATGGATTGAGAAGGATGGATTGATCAATGGATTTTTAATCAGGATTGCTAACCTGGAAAAAAAATACCAATCTTATAACTTTCTTGACACACACACACTTTGTGAATGAGTTTTTTGGTCAAAAAGAATATTCCTGTTGTACTGCATATCCTTCTGATCTGTGACTCTTTCCTGAGACCAAAAATTAAAACCATCTGCCATGGTTACCATTTTGTTAACTGTTGAGAATGTGCAACAGGTTGTGACAATCCAGTTCATGGCAGTAGATTTCCAGCACTGTTTCCAGAGGTGGAGAAAAATTTTTTATTGCTGTAGGGCTTCTCAAGATAACTCTTTGGAACATTCATATATTTATGTGTCTGTGTTTGGGTATATATATACATATATATACATATACACACACACACAAACACAACACAAACAAATATATATATAGACATAAAAACACACATATATATCTATTCCTTAATTAAGTCATGTAACCTAATAGCCACACCTTGTATATATATATATAGATAAACACACACACACACACACACACACACACACACACACACACACACACACACACACACACACATATCTCAGAAAAACTAGAAATATATCCAACAGTTTGAAAATGTAGAGAGATGAAAAAACAGAACATTTTCGGAGGATGATTCTATTAATATATATATCAGATTCTCGAAGCACTATATATTAGAAACCTGCAACCAGCACTTAATAGAATTAATTTTCAAACCAGTGCTAACATACTTAAATGTCTTTAGCTACTGGCACTATTTACAGAATTACATTTAAAAGCAAGCGCCATAATCTCCAACAGCAAAGACGTCCTTACACAGTAGTAATTTGCTAAAACAAAAGTTACATCACTTTTGTAACAGATTCTCCCCTGATGATGGCCCAAAGTCGGGCAGAAAGTACTAGGGATACATACAACTATGGACAATACCTTAATCAGTTCCCCCCGAATACGATAAAAGTAATACAGGAATTCGAACGGATCCAAAAGAGAATATGTAGGCATAAAATGTCTATTATGTTCAATGAAATTTGCATTAACGAAGAAATGCTGCCTAAATATACATATATAAATATATATACACATATATATACACACAAACACAGACACATCCATATATATGTGTCTGTGTTTGTGTGAATATATATGTGTGTGTATATATATGTGTGCTTGTCTATATATATATATATATGTTTGTATGTGTGTGTGTGTATGTGTGTACATACATGTGCATGTATATATATATATATATATATATATTTATTAATAATATATATACACACAAACTCACATATATATACACACATATAAATACACAAACACAGACACATACATACGAAGTGCATACGATAAGTTTCCAGACTTTTTTTGTATGGTCACTTTTATTGATAGTACACACATGAAACTCTAGTCTCCTTCGAACTAATCTCCTCCGGCTGCAATGCACTTGTTGTACTGTTCCAACAACTTCTGGAAGGCCTCATGGAAGTCCTCTTGTGTGAGCATGCTGATGACCTTCGACACAGCCTCTTTCATCTCCTCAGTTGTCTCATAATGACATCCTGTGAGCTTAGGGAATAAGCAAAAGTCACAGGGAGCAGGGTCTGAACTATAGGGAGGCTGAGGAACTGGTTTGATGCCCATCTTGTTCAAATAGTCTGTGACAAGGAATCAGTTGTGGACTGGTGTATTGTCCTGGTGGAAATGCCATTGACCCGATTTGAAGATTGCTGGCCTCTTCCGACAGAATCTCTTCCTGAACTCCCTTAAAACCTCAACATAGTAACCCTAACCCAAACCCTTTGGCCAATCAACTGTGGTGTATTGACTTCCTTACTCCTCTCACACCTCTCATCATCCTTCACAGACTCCCTGGTTTCCTTGAATCTCTTATGCCTCTCAAAAACTGATGCTCAATTCCAGCAAGATGGTTGAAAAGCAGTCTGAAGCATTCCATACGTTTCTGTGGCATTTTTTCCAAGTTTAAAACACAATTTTATTGCATATTGTTCTTCTAAAGTGTCAGATTGGATTTTTGAAATTCCCCAGCTGTGACAATCAGGCTTTAGTAGGGTGTATTCCAATTCATGCTGTAGCTGTTCCTTTGAACCTGAAATCATAAGATGTATAACAATAAGATACTGAATTTTCAAGAGTCTACGACAATTTTAAATGCCCATACGAAAAAAGTCTGGAAATTTATTGTATGCACCTTGTATATATACACACAAATAAATATATATATACATACACAAACACATACCCACAAGCAAACATATATATATATACACACAAACACATACACACACACACATATATATATTTTTTCATACACACATATACATATACACACACAGACACACTTCTATGTATATATATTTGTATATATATAGATGCCTTTGTTGGTTTGCTCATGCTCTGCGTCAATGGTTAAGGGACTTCATTCAAGAATCCCTCAATCCAGTCCCCCCAACAAGGAAGCGTCTCCCCCACCTAGAGGAAGCATCATGGTGGCCAACTTAAAACAAGGCTCAGAACAATGAGACAAGATATGGGATTAATCTTGAGCCCACAACTGAATGGAGTTTGCTATTGGAACCACTAGTAGCTAGTACTCATATTGTCAATAAGTAAACCTAGCGACCGTAGTTGAGGGTGACCAGAAGGTTCCCTTTTTGATAGCTACTACACTGAGGTGTAGGGGAGGGCGCTACTCCTTTACCAGGATTGACCCACTTTACCCTTGATCTGTACCTTATAATGTTGAGTGTTAAGCAAGGAGGCATCAAGTACCATTTTTTTAGTCTTTGGTATGACTTGACCTGGGATTAAACCCAGGTCTCCCGGGCCATTAGCAAACACTCTAACCATTATACCAACCTTGTACCATTGTGCTTGATCGGCCTTTATCAGGATGTACTGAATTTGTTGGACGGATACCAGCTCAGCCAAATCAGGGTGAATGCTATCACACACACTCACACACATTTATGTATATATATATATATAGAGAGAGAGAGAGAAGGAGAGAGAGAGAGAGAGGAAGAGAGAGTAATTGTAAAATAAAAGTTTAAAATAATTGGTTAAACCTACACTGTTTAAAGCCCAGTTAACTGGGGCGCCAAAATATGTTATATCCAGGGCACTCATTGGGGTGGGGGTCTTACCCCTCTGTAGAGATGTAGTTGGTGTATTTTACAGCCGCAGGTATCTGCGGCTGTAAAATACAGATTTTTTAAAATGCAGAGATTGTTTAAGGCATAATGTGGGAAATGGACTTGGAGAGCAGTTTGCATTTCACTTTGCGCTAGTGCTCTTGAGAAAAGCATGACTCCATCTCTGCTCTACCGACCAATGTATAAATTGTAAGGCAGAGTGGGCTCTCTAGCCCTGGTATGGTAACTGGTTTAGGAGAAGGAAAAACTCTGAATTCAAAATCAGAAGTTCCTTAAGATAAAATGGTAAATTTGGTAAAAATTATTCCCAAAGAATGAATGGTGAAATAGAGAGTAAGGGAGGTGGTATTAGGAAGAAAGTCAATCAATCAATCAATAAAGAGAGAGAGAGAGAGAGAGAGAGAGAGAGAGAGAGAGAGAGAGAGAAGCCAGATAATTTGTATTACTGTTTGTGTTGTCTTCAGCCTCATTCTGGCAATTTCTGTGATGGCACTGATGTCAAGTTTTATAGCGTCTTGCCTTCCTTTTGGACGACATTGGTCTCATGAAGAGGGAGACCTGCTGCATGGGCAATTACTGATCTACCATATAAACTTACGCAAGCCTGTGTTGAGATTAGGATGCAGAGATTGATAATGCCATATAGAAAGAAAATTGAATACTCGACACTAAACAAACTTTTTCAAAGATTTGAACTTGAGTCAATGAGTTTTTTATGCTACTTTGCCTTCATGATAAATTCAGAATTGTATCTATTTCAAGAAATATATATATATATATATATATATATATATATATATATATATATCAGGAGGTACCCGTGGTGTAATAGTTATCGTCATAGGAAATGGACATGGTGATACGAGTTCAAATCCTGGACAAGACTGATTGCATTTCACATAGCACTAATACCCTTGGGAGAGGTATGAATCCAATTATTCTCTCCCTCCAGCTATGGGTAAATAGTAGGGCAGACTAGGTTCTTCAGCCTTGGTGAGGCAACTAGTCTAGGAGAAGGAAAACTCTGAATTCAAACCTGTTAAACTCCACTTAAAAATTGACCTTGTGTCATATCCTGCCCGAGCAGAGGGGTTTGGTAAATATGTATATATATATATATATATATATATATATATATATATATTCTTACATAAGAATGTTGCGAGCAATATTGAATAAGTCCTGGTGGCAACACTCCACAAGGCACCAACTATACGGCCACCTGCCTCCCATCACGAAAACTATCCAAGTTAGACAAACCAGACACACAGGACACTGCTGGAGAAGCAGGGACGAGCTCATCAGTGATGTACTCCTATGGACCCCCACATATGGCCGAGCAAAAGCAGGACGACCAGCTTGAACATACATACAGCAGCTGTGTGAGGATACGGGATGTAGCCCTGAAGACCTGCCAGAGGCGATAAACGATAAGGAAAAGTGGTGAGAGGTCAGGGATATCCGTGCTGGCGGCACAACATGATGATGATGATATATATATATATATATATATATATATATATAGCTAGGTTTCTTTCTCAAGTTTTGGTTTTGATTTCTTAGTTGAATGACATATCAACCTTCATAGGTTATCTAATGCCGAAGCTATACTTGTAGAAGGACAATAAAGTAAGTAAAAGTAAAGTTGGTGACTGTAGTTGAGGGTGACCTGAAGGCTCCCTTTTCAATAGCTACTACACCGAGGTGTAGAGGAGGACACTACTCCATTCCCTGGATAAGTAAAGTTAGCAACTGTAGTTGAGGGCGACCTGAAGGTTCCCTTTTCAATAGCTTCTACACCACGGTGGAGTGGAGGGTGCTACTCCTTCTTCTGGATTGCTCCACTTTACCCTCAATACGTACCTTATAATGCTGAGTGCTAAGCAAGGAGGTATCAAGTACCATTTTTTGAGTCTTTGGTATGACCCGACCTGGGATTAAACCCTGATCTCTCAGACCATTGGCAAACATTCTACCCACTAGGCCAATTCAACCTATACCAGGGGTATAAGGGAGTTCATATTTTTCCTAAGGGAAGTGAGTGTATTAGCACAAGTGGAGTTTGAATTTGCTTCATACAGGATGTCTCAAAATAGATGCAACCCATTAATATAATAATGATTTATTATTGAGACAAGTCCTGTAAAAATGCATCCTTCAAGCTAGAAACATCAAATCAATGTTTTTTTAAAATTGTTATTATATCAGCTTCCAGGACATGTAATCTTTTTTTGAGTTTCTTGTCTCAGTAATAAATCATTATCATACTAATAGGTTGCATCTATTTTGAGACAGTTTTGAATGATTTTGTCTGTAAATAAGTAGTGACGCAAAATATTTTTTCCTCTCTTGTCCAAGGCATTGTGATCGAGGATTAATAGTTGTTATAGTATACGATTTTCCAATCTGAAACAAAAAAGAACATTATTATTATTAGTTTGGCCTTGTGCCGTAACTAAGCAAAGCTTAGTAAATAACTACTAAGGTCACACTCCAGAAAGTTAACCACTATGCTACGGGGACTCCCCAGTTTATTTCTATGGCAGAGAAAGAAACCAAATTATTTCTTGCAATAAATACATCACAAGCAAATTTTTTTCACCCCCACTAAAATACACAAAAACACTGACCACTAAAATACACAAAAACACAGACCACTAAAATACAGATCACTAAAATACAATTTATTATTTCACTTGTGTGGACCCCCTATAAATTTCTGTGGTTCCTGATTGAGAAACAGAACAAGATAAATACAGTTATTATTTCAAATAATAATAACAACAACAACAACAAGGGTTCTGAAGACTTGAGGAGACTTGCTGTCACTCAAACTCTAGTGAAAGACTATCAGCAAACATGGATGTAAAAAACTCCCAAGGAGTAAATAATAATATTAATATTATTAAAAAAGGACATATAAGTATCTATTTTCTTGGTGATAATTTCATTAGATGTCCATAGGTATAGCACAGATTTACTTTGATCATTGGCAGAAGTGCCCAGATAAAAAACTAATCCTCGTCTGGGCACTTATTTTTATTCACCAAATCTCTTCGCTAAACACAATGTCGTTTTCGTTTATCAAAGCGAGGACCTTCCCGAATACAGGTGGGTGGTGCCAAAAATAGCTTCCGACGGTATTCCCCTTTATGAGACTCTTCAGATATCAGGGGTTGACCTCGACCCTACTACTTTTTTAGTACAATCGGGTGGGAGTTGCCCGGGGTGACGCTTTTTCGGCTGTGGTAGACGGAGCTTTTACCAAGAGACAGATAGCAATAGAATCGTCCTGTGTGTGTGTGTGTGTGCAAAATGAAACAATTTTGGAAAGAAAACTAAAAACCCGCCTTTTTGATCTAAATTTTAAGTGGATGACTTTCACAATGAGGAAAAAAAAGGCAAAAAAAAAAAAAGCAGACAACGTTGTTCGACAAAAAATAAAATAAAATTCAAAGTAAATAAATGAAAAAAGCTGCTTCAAAAATTATTTATTTTTTATAAAACAAATATCTTATCCTTTTTATATATTTTTGCCTTGGGAGTCACATGATGAAATAAATGTCGATTAAAAAAAGTAAGCTTTAAAAAAATCTTGAAATACAAAAAGAAGAACAAAAATAAAAACGAAAAAACGCGCGTGTGCGTGTGTGCCCGCGTGCATGTGTGTGTGCCTGTGTGTGTGTGTGTATTCTAAGAGAACGTCAATAAAAGTGCAGGAAAAAATAAAGAAAAGAATCAATGGTAAATAGAGAGAAAGATATAAGTAACGGAGTAGGTATAAGAAAGTCAATGAGGATATATATATATATATATATATATATATATATATATATATATATATAGAGAGAGAGAGAGAGAGAGAGAGAGAGAGAGGGGGAGGGAGAGAGACAGAGAAAGAGACGGGGTGACGAGAGTGCAGCCAGATGTTTAAAACATTTAAAAGATACCACATTTAAAAAAAATCTTAATTAGTATAATAACTGTTCAAACAGGCAATAAAACAGAAACAAGCATGAAAACATTATCATCATCATCATTAATAATAATAATAATAATGATAATAATAATAATAATGATGTTGATGATAATAAAATTACACCGACTATCATTGGTAAATGGTTCAAATATGGGGGATCATTTTTTAACGCTTTCTTCTATTATAATAACCATTCTCTATTTGACAATCTTGTGTTCCGATCCCTATCTTGACAAATATAGGCAAGAAATGAAATCGTATTTAGTTGTTACCAGAAGATTATTTCTTTTCATAAATTACAGTTTTATTCAGAAATTTAAAAAAAATGATAAGCTAGAGTGTTTTTAATCATTTTTATTCGGTGTTTTCCGTATATTTCCGGCATTTTCCGTTATTCTCCTTTCGCCTGTCTTCACAAGGGTCGTGTCTCCCTCTCCTATCGGTAGTAGGCGTATGTCAGTCTCAAAATCGGGGATCACTTTACAGTGTTTTCTTATTCATAAATAATCCCCCATTTTAAAGCCGTATATTGAGATAACGTTATCAGGAGACTTGTTTTGTAATTATTTTTCTATCTACTTTTTGCTAAAATCCGAGCAAAAAATAACTTCTGTTCGAATGATGCAAACATATTCATTATGCTGGGTTTATTTTATAACAAAGATAACAAACTGGAGTAAACATGACGCTTGCCTTTGTTTGACTATGGAAGATCAATGGAACTAGAATTCAAAATCGGCTTAGCTGTTGATTTTACGTGGGCAATATCTATTTTGTCTGCAGAAGTTAGTAGGTGTTTCTGAAAAAAAATAAAAATATATTTTAAAAAAATCATTTCCATTTATTTATAGATATTTTAACTGATAAGAGGAATATTGAATAAATTACTTTTTAGAATATTATGTAAAGGCAAGTATATTATTAACATAACTAATTTAAAGAAAAAAAATGAATAAAAGAAAGAAAAAAGAAGATAAAAACTTTATAGACAAAAATGTTGACATTGGAAATGTATGAAATCTTTGAAAGATTCGGTACGAAATGGCCTAAAAAATAGATTGATAAAAATAAAAATAAAACACCATATATTTTTAGAAAAGGTAGATTTTTTTCAAGCCTCAAAATAAAAAAAAGTAAATGTCAAAAAATGAAAACTTGAAAATACTTAGTAATCAATCATTGGGGAGAGGTTTGAAAATTAGAAAAAAAATTAAATTACTTTTAAATAAGTTAAAAAATTAAATTACTTTTAAATAAGTTCAACTCGGACCCTAATGTGAGGAGAAGAACGTTGCTAAGATTCGAAATCAAAAACTATTATCAATTTAACCGTCAGAAAATCAATCATATAGTGCCCCTTACATTGATCTGGAATATTCTGTAACACCATTGCCCGGTTTTTGAAAATTTAATTAACCCCACCAAAATAAAATAAAAAACTTATTAGTGCCAATAAAACGTGAAACGAGTCTAAACTTGGCCATATTTATTTCTACAACTGACCATTCTGAATAGAATTGTGACGGCGAATAAATACAAGGCGATTTAGAAACTACGGTAGACCGTACTCATCAAAACTCTCAGACGTTTTGTATTTACGACTCGAAAAAAATATTTTTCTGCAGCAATGCACAGGTGCGTATACATACAGACAATTCTTATGCGGACTGAAATACAAAGTTATCCAATAAATTTAGATATTCTAAGTAAATTTATTGAATGTCATAAATCTAAAAATAAACCAGTTTTATTTTCTAATGAGAGATAAAGCAAAGTATATGGTGAAAAGTAACGAGAATAAAAATAATCATACGAATGCATGATTAAAAAAAAAAGTTTCACATCACATTAAAAAAAAAACTTAAATCGATTTTTCTTACGTTGAATGAATGACTTTATTTGTATTAAGATTGAATTGTCCTGGCATTTGAAGCCCAAACTTTTAGTCCTTAAAATAAAAATGTCAGTAATGTGTATTGGTGGTGGGGGGCTTTAACTAAACATTGAAATATTAACGGTAATTTTGTGGAGAAAAATTTTCGCAAATTGTCTGTAAGAAAGTTGCTTCTTTTGGAAGTTTAAAATTTGCTTATTTCCCCGCACCCAAACACTTTTTTTTTCAATCAGGATATTAAAGGCTTTTTGTTTTGGCATTCTTAAGAGAAATGATTGACTCGACAGATGATAATTGAATTAAAAAGCTATAACTTTACTAACACTCGTAAAAATACGATACAAAATATAACGACTACATTGTTGGAGGTTAAGTGGCAGCAAATCATCATCATGATCTTCATCATGAAGAAGATGAAGAAGACTAGTTTTGATTACTGTTTACCGATCAATGTATTTAAAATCCTGCGATTTTATTAGAGATGTTTTTGTTGTGAGAGGATGAAAAGGTAAAAAGAAAAAAAGAAAAAGAAAAAGGATTATTAAATATTGTAAACGAAAAGTAAATGAACTCTGAACACTGGATGTGACGTAGCTCTCCAGAAGGCCGAAGAATATATCAACCTCCAATCCTACCGAAAAGAAAAAAAAGGCGATTAAGTTGATATTTAGAAATAAACAAACAAAAAATAGTATGAAGGAACTTAAGTAATTTTCTCTAAGATAATTTTTTGTTTTACAGTTTAAAAAAATCTTACACAAAATAACCTTGTTGTTGTTGTTGTTGTTAATAATAATAATAATAATAATAATACAACTGAGTGGAGAAGGTGATCCACTGAGAATTGTGCAAGAAGTTTAAATCTGACCATACGAATCCGTCCTGGAGAATGAGACGCAGAAACTCCTCTGGGATTTTGAGATACAAACAAATCACTTAACCTCGGCCAGACGACCAGACTTAGTGATAGTCAAAAGAAAAAAAAAAAAAAAAGAAAGAAAAAAAAAAAGGAAAGAAAAAGATAACTTTCCGAATTGTAGACTTTGCTGTTCCGGCAGACTATAGAGTAAAATCGAAAGAAAGCGAAAAGAAAGATAATTACCCAGACCTTGCTTGAGAACTAAAAGAAAAAAAACGACCCCCCCCAAAAAAAAAACAAACTGTGAAGCATAAAGGTGATGGGGATACCAATTGTAATTGGTGCACTTGGAACAATTCCCGAATGATTGTTAAAGGGACTGAAGGATTTGGAAATAAGAAGGTAAGAGGAGACCATCCAGACTACATTGTTGAGATCGGCCAGAATACTGAGAAGAGTCCTGGAGACTTGGGAGACTTGCTACCACTTAAACCCCAGTGAGAAACCATCGGCTCATGCTGGTAGGAAAAACTCTCAAATAATAATAATAATAATAATGATAATAATAATAATAATCTACTATGAAGAAATTATTGAATAGTTTTGAGCTTGAAGTATTGGGAGGAAAGTTTGTTGTCACTTATTCTCTATTGAACAGCTCCTGATACGACTGGTGTCAAAAGTTTACAGTTGAGTATTAGCATTGACAAAAACCAAACACAATGATGACGGCGATGATGATGATGATGATGATGTGCTGCAATCGACAAGACACGCGCCCAAAAAGTTATCATCATCATTTACTGAGCGATTAATTAGATTTATCATCATCATTTCATCAACTATAATCATGAAGATGATAGTGGTGGTAATGATGATGATTCCAGTTCAACTTTTTTCTGCCTCAGCTCTTCTTCTTCACCACCACCGCCACCACCACCATGCTATAGTTGCAAAAGATTTGTTTAAATTTTTTCGCTTTTTTTCTTTTTTTAAATTCATTTTTGAGTTGGTTTTTTTTTTTTGTTTTTGTTTTTCGGAGATATTATAACAGCGAAAAAGTTTCAATAAAAAAAGAAAAGAAAAGAAAAATAAAATCTTATTTTTTCTTTCATAATATATGTTTTTTTTTTTCAAGGAAAATTGATGAAAATGCTGAAAGAAAATTGAATTACGCATCAAAATATTTTTCCGTTAACGAAATCGAACGAAATATAACGAAGTGATTTACATCCAGAACACACACACACACACACACACACACACACACACACACACACACACACACACACAATTGTATATATATATATATATATATATATATATATATATATATATATATATATATATACCCTCACGCGCAAACATCTTTTAAACTTTTAATTTTGTCTGTAAATAAAATACTTTACATCACTAATCACAGTACATTTCTATGCTTGTAAAATCAGTATATAATGAGCTCAAATGTACGAGCAAACATTAGAACAAATTTTAACGGTTTTATTTAAATGTGTTCTGTGTTGAAAAAAATGATAATATTAAATCTTAAAATCATTTTGCAATGAAAATCTATAACCTACACATCTTTTATTTAGAGCTGAAATTCTCCTTAATGTTAAAATAAAATAAATATTTCTAATATTTTAGATTTTTAGTTTTTGTAAAATTAAAGTAAATAATTAATTAAGATTCGTAGATACAGTAGTAAATAATAATTAATTAGTTAATTGATTATTATTATTATTATTATTATTATTATTATTGATAATAATATAATTATAATAATAAAAATTTTAAGATAATGTATATTTTTACATTTAAGAAAAAAAAAGTAAGAACAAGTGGAAAACCAAGAAAGGAGAAAAATTAAAGAAAGTGGACGTTTGTAGTTCTTCTGTGCATCCGTAGTTACACGAACAGTGTAATCGTCATCTATTTCCGAAACAGCAACTCCGACGTCACAGCTCCCAGCATGCTTATATCGTCATGTCCGTCATATTGTAAAAACCGAGAACATGAATAAGTCACGCTGTTGGAGCTTGTTTCACGTCATAAAAGTTCACTAATGCTCTCCACGGACTACCAAACTGTTCCAGGTCGAGTATCCCTTTTCCAGGAAACCCATACAGCGGTAGGATGTCTCTCCCGGAGGAGTTTTCCCCATTTAAAGCGACCTAAGTTCGAGGCTTAGACAGAGAAACAGACAGACGAAGTTGTTGTTTCTAACCAAAATGGCAGCAGCAGATTTGCCCACCAGTACACACAAAATGGCCGTGAAAGCTGTCGATAGCCAGCCTAGTGGCAACCAGCCGATGAAGGCTGAAGTCACTAGCAACGACTTCGAACCAAGATCAGCGCCGATGAAATCGGTCGTGGACTTACCTAAAAAAAGGACTACATTCAAAATCTTGGGTGTCACCAAGAATGCGCCTCGTAGTGGTAATAACGATCCCCTCAATGATGATGGGGACAGCTTGGATGATTTGGACGAAAGCCATACGGAAGAAATAAGTTCGGACATCCTTGACAGTTCCAAGAACACAGACGGGGACCAAGATACACCGTCGGAGGACACTACCCACAACTTGACCCCGGACGAGATTGTTGTAAAGGAGAAAACTGACATCCACTCTCGATTCAAAGTGGTCAAGATAGAAACGAAAGAACCATTTCGCCGGGGACGGTGGATATGTTATGATTTCCTCGATACCCCGGCCAACAACAATGCCGATAGAAATGAGATTAGATTTCTAGTCGATTCGGCTTCGGGTAATTCCAGTACTACGAGTTCTATGAATTTTATTTTTGGAGTCGACGATCCGTCTAAAAATCCCTTTCTCACCCATCTTCTACCGTCGGTCGACGGTAGTGGAGGCCCTGCACCTCCTGTCAGTGTTGTGACGGTAGTCCCCACTCTTCCGTCTTGCGGTATTCATTTACCTACTAATTCCGAGACCTTCAAACCAATCCAGCCGCCTTCTCAGCCTAGTCAGAACTCAGGCCAGACTATGAGGACAGAAGGAGTTGGTGTTGCTGGTGGTTCAGGAATCCCAACTATAGTTCCTCTTGGAAAAATCGCTGGCACTACGATACACACGAACCCAATAAGTTTACCCACATCTAATGCATTACAAGCTCAGTCCCATATGAGCCAAGGACACCAGGCTACCCCGATGAGCTCTAGTAAGACACCTGTAAACCCCACTGCAAATTTAGTTGTCAATCCAACTGTCGTGACTTCGAATGCTCCAGCCATTTCTGGGCCTATACCAGGCACGACAGTCTCCAGTGTTCTTCAGGGTGCCCAACAGTCCCCTTCAAACCCTGTTTTAAGAGAATCTAGCAACTTGGCAGCACCCCAACCTTCAAAAGTCCTTCCGTCGCCAGTTACCAGGGCCAACCCTGCCCAAAGTGTGGCCCCCATAATTCATGTGTCCAATGTGACTAACCCCTCAGATGCCCATGGGTCAGCTAGCAGTATAGCACCAATTAGTAGTATACCCATGACAGTACAAAGTACCCAACAAATGCACATGGGTGGTGCAGCCGGCTCTCAGGCCACCACTGTTCACCCGCAGTGCCCTTTGGCCGTCAATAGCCACATGCCACCCGGAGCGGTCACACCAGTGATGACCCACCAATCTCTGGACGCTAAATCGGAAAAAAGCGGTCCGGTATTGGGCCACGATGTGGTCAAAACAAGTGGTGAGCATGTGAATGTTCGTCCAGAAAATATCCAATTGAATGAAGTCCTTGACAATGATAGACTATTTGATACCTCAATGCAAGCCGCGGCTTCTCTGTCGCTCACCCCCCTCACGTCTGCTGTGAGTGAGATGGGGACCCCAGCAAAGGAAGGGAAAGAAGACAGGTAGGTTGACAAATATTTTTGGAGAAGCAAAAAATAAACAAAGTGAAACAAAAACAAATATATATATATATATATATATATATATATATATATATATATATATATATATATGTACACATCCACACACATTTGTTTGAGTATGTGTATATTTTATGTGTGTGTGTGTAATATATATATATATATATATATATATATATATATATATATATATATATATATATATTCATTCATTCACGTTATTGTCTCTCTCCCTCTGTTTTTGTGGGAGTGGGTTGAATCAAAGAAAAAAGTTGTAATGATTGAATGTTATTGTTGGTATTGTAAGTATTGATATTTATCATCACCTCTAAGGAATTATATATATATATATATATATATATATATATGATTTTGTGGGTAAATTGTTTGGAGAAGGAATTCACTTAAATACTTAAAAGTATTTGATATTTTAAAAAAATATGGTGTAATTATATATAATTAAAAAAAAAATTTTCTGATTAATTTTCCTTTTTACTTTGATCTTTTTTTTTTTTTTTTTTTTTTTTTTTTGCACCTGAGAAAGTCTGGTGAAAAAACCCAATTTAAATTAAATTTTGAGGTGTCTCCCTCCAAATAACAGATTAAACTAATATTTTTGTTTTTTATGTCACTCTGATAGACAGATCCATTAAAGAAACAGTATTTGTTGTGGCTAAGGCTTAGTTGAAAATTTACCTTCTCCATGACTGAGCACAAATACCTACACTCCATTATTACGAATAATGTTGAAAAATTCTTTTAAATATTATGGCCATTTCTTAGTCTAAAACGTTTATTTCTTCTAAAATCATCCCTTGTTTTGCCTCTAGACAATAAAAATCTTACGACAGAATAATAATAAATGATGCTGATAATGTTTTTTTTTTTTTTTTTTTTAATGCCTACCACTGCAATCCTCATCATCCTAAGCTCCACCCACCCCTGTACCATCAGCTGGTTTTGTATTAACACTCCTGGATGTTTGATAACCAAGGATTAATTTAAAATAATGGATTAATGATGATGATGTAGGAAATTGTATCATTTTGCTTTTTTAAAAAAAAAACAAAAAAAAACAAATTTCCTCATGGTTTCAACTGAGGTGATTTTTTGTTTTTCTCCCCCCACTTTTTTTCACCTGAGCAAAAATGAAGCAGACTAGTTTCTCTTTCATCATTCTTACTGTCTGTACCACTCTGTGTGTTTTTTTTTTTTTTTTTTTTTTTCACTAACCATCCTACATACAAAAAAAACTAGTTGGCTGGGGCAACCTTCCTACTTTAAAAAAATTTTTTTGTTGTTTTTTTTATTTTTTTTATATCTTATTTAAAATTTTTTAAAGTCTTATACCTTAAATTAAAATCCCTCCCAAAAAACATGAATCTCTTCTATTTTTGCTTCTCGATTCACCAGTACGTTATACTGCGTATCATATTCTGTAATAATAACAAAATCAACATGCATATATTAAAAACACACACACACACACACACACATTACTCCCCTTCTTTGCTGCATTTATTATTGATGAGTGTTAAGATGCAACTTTCCAATTTATTTGTCACAAGTGAGAGGCAAGTAATCAGCTAAATACATGTTCAGCATTTAATATTACACATTATAGACCTCTTTCTTTAAATACACATACACACACACGCTCACCTGTAGAGATGTAGTCACTTTTCAGTTATAGAAAATTAATAATCAACATTTAACCTTTTTAACTTAAATTCTTTTTCAAATAAAACAGTGTATTATTACTAAAAGTATACTGTAGGTGTAGAATGTTCTGTAAAATGTCACTTTTCTTTTCTTCCTCCCAAAAATATTGGGATGAATTCATTAGACAGATTTTTTTTTGTTTTGTCTTTTCAACTTTAACATAATTGGTAACAATGACCTGATTAATTTACTATATTGTTTAATTAAAACAGTGTCTTTAACCTTTATGAAATTCATTTTTTAGAAATCACTAAATTAAGCTTAGATATAAAAGGAAACTGATTTACAAAAATAAACTTGTTGCTCCTTTTAGTCCAGCATTTAACTTAGCTATGATGTAACTAATATATAAAAGGTATTTACTTTTTGCACAGTTCAACTTTGAAATATTTATTTATTTTATTTATTTATTAACATAAGGTTTCTGATCATTTTATACTTGTTTATATTATTATTCCACAAATTCTCTTTTAAATGAAAATATTAACTCTCCAATTTTTCATAGAAAAGAATTTTTAATCTTTTTCTATTGAACAAGTAGAAAAGTAAACAAAATTCTTTAGATCTTTATTCATATTTCAACTATATTTGTTTGTGGGATCAAAATTCATTGGGAATTTGTAGAAACTGATCTCGAATAAACAACCTTCAGATTCAAGCATTCAATTTTTTTAAAATGGAAAAAAACAGTTTTAACCAGTTTAGTTTAAAATAGAGTAATTTTTTTAAAACCATTTCTGTTTTTTTTTTTTTTTTTTTTTTTTTTGTTTAGAAAACTATTCTCAAACATCTATCATTGAATGAGAGATTTTAAATTAACACCATAATTACTGATCTATGTTCGTACTCGGCTCAAAATCTGTAAAAAGATTAATTTATAAATTTTGCATTACAGAATTTTAATGTATTTATTTTAATTTTCCCTTTATTTAAATTTTTTTTTCCTTAAATGTAAAAAGAAAATTCATTATGACAGATGGGATAGATTTTGAGAGGGGAGACTACTCTGTTTTTTCCTATTCTAAAACGGTTGAAAATAATTAAAGTCATTCTTTTAACTTTAAAAAAAAATTATTTTAAACAAATTAAAACCCTAACAAGAAGTTGATTGGAATTTTCAATAAGATTAGCATTATCTTTAAGAGTTATATTTTAAAATATGCGTTTAAAAAAAAAATGTAATTTAAAAAATTTTTTTTAATCAAGATGAATGAAATGAACTGCATTGTCAGAATTAAAAAGTAAATGTAATTTCAAACAGAAATATTGCAGTATTTTTATTCTAAACGATTTGTTTTTGTTGACATTTCTGATTTAAGCTTGATATAATTAAATCAATGTTAAGGTCACTTAAAGAAGGTTTTGATGATAAATATTTCTGAAAAACCTATCCAAAACATTAAATTGGTTATAAAAGTTAAAGATAAACTGATTATATTTTCATTTCTAATTAGTCTTTAAATGAAAATTTATAGCTAATAATAATCTTGAGATTTTTCTATTAATATATATTTCATTGGGCAAGCTGCCATGCCAATTGGTGGTTTTTATTATGGATACGTCATTTTGCTGATGCTACCATTAATGGCAGATGAGGCATAGTGTTGTCAGTGATGGTTATTATCTGAAATGTAGTCTGTATAATTTGCTTCAAGGTAAAAGGATTTATTTAAAGAATATTTGAATGGCAAAGGAAATTTGTGATAGTTTTTTTCTTACCCTTGTAAATAATTAAATGGCTGGCTAAAAAAAATTCATAGGAATCTTTTACTCATAAAAATTAGTGTGAAGCAAGTTTATCTGTTTATTCACAATATCTTTTTTTTTTTTTTTTTTTTTTTTTATTATCTAAATCTTGTCATAATTTAGATACTTAATTTTTGTTTTTACATATGAGGGTCATTTAATAAATAAAACAGCTTTTTTAAATAAAACAAATTTTTTTTTTTTTTTTCCAGAAATGTAAATTCTGAATCATTTGGAATTGGTTTATAGCAGAGATTATTTTAATCTTGCAAAATTGTTTTTGAAGTTACTTGAAATATTGGCCAAAATGGGCCCCAGGCCCAAACAAAGGTCTTTCGTCAGATTTTTGGTGGCTAAGAATTGGAAATCATGTTAAATTTACAGAAGAATGTGTGATATGCTTGGAGAACCATGTTTTATTAAAAAATCTTTACATATCAGCTAAGCATGAGTTTGTCCCAATGAACCTGACTTGAAAAGACAGTTGATGGAATGAAAAAAAATACAGTAACTCTTCAGTAAAGAAGAAGTTTTGAATGTCACAGTCAGTAAAGAAGGTAATGCTGACAGTTCTGGGACATGAAAGGACCCATAACTTTTGATTTCCTTGAAAAAGGTGCAACTGTAAACAGTGCTTCTCATTGCCAACTCCTTAGGCAAATTTCACCTTATTTATTGAATGACCCTAGTATTATGAAGAAGTAAATATTTATTTTATTAACCAAAAGTTGTGTTCAGTAGAAAGAGCGTCATGTTATGATAAAAGTTATAATGTTAAGTGGATATTTGTTGTATTGGAGTCTATTGGATAGTGATTTTCTTAAAAAGGATTTATTGTCCAGTTTTTCATTTTCACATTAAAAATACAGTGTTTCAGAAAAATTGATATAATTTCATAATCTATTATTAACTTAACCAATTCTCATTCAAATGATCGAATTTTAACAGCATGTGCAAGAACAACTGAAAAGTCTGTTTAATGCTGGAACACCCTTTATTTTCCAGTGAATGGAATTTCTATACCTGAAAAGAAAAAAGCATAAAATTTGAGATCATTTGAAATAGAATTGGACAAATGATGAATTTTTCTGAAACACCTTGTATATTAATATACTTTGTAGAATTTAAAGATGGTATTATATATAGTAGTGGAGTGTGGAATGCCCTTTTTTTCATTGGCTGTTACTGAAGGACAGATGTTTATAAGAACGGCCGAAGTCCGGCCTTATTAGGATTTTTTTTTGCTTTGTTAGAGGCACGAGCGTAGCACGTCGCGATCAAGGAGGCGGCTTGGCTCTTCCAGAGTCATGCCGGGGTTGCTGTCGGAGCTGATATGATGCAAAAATAACCCGAAATCGGTGATGAAGACAGTTGCATCACTGAAGATGTATGATTGAAAAGGATAGAAAATCTTGTGCAATTTTAATCCGTGTTATTATTTACTGATCATCACAGCATTCAGTCTTAACTGCATCATTGTGCTATCTGGTTGTTAAAATTTGATGTATGCATGTTTTTTTGTTGTTGAATTATTTGTGTGTGTGTGTAATATATATATATATATATAAAGCAGTTGTTACTTGCAATTCCAACACCACAGGATCATGGTGAAGAGCAGTTGGCTGGGACAGATGTTGTGGCAAATTAATGATGAGAGCTGGTGTATGGGTAATTAGGGGCAATGGTTAGGATTCACTTAGCTTACTTCATCCCTCTCCCACTCACTCTTAGTGTGACACACACCAAATTCTGAGTATGTTGGTAGGTAGTTAGAATGGAATTGATATGTAGATTGTTATTTTATGTAACTTGGTATTTGCATGACCTTACTTTTAACAAATCAGTTTAGCTTCTCTGTTCCAAACAGATAATTTAGCAACTCTTTTTCGGTCAACCTCCAGGAGAAGAAATTTTCTGCACTTGAAGTTTTTCCTTGGTTCCTGCCAAATTCTTAATGGCTGCCACTTTTACCTCCTTTTATTTCTTTTTTTTTCTCCCCAGTTTCAGCATGTTTGATAAATGGGGAATCTTTAGATGAGCCCAAAATGAAACAAGTTGATATTCTACAAATTTTGATTTGCACATCTCATCACATTAAATATGCAGACTTTGTTGAAGTAGCCAATAAAAATTGTCGGCTCGTTGATTAAAACCTACTTTAACTGAATCCACAATACAAATATTTGCTCCCCCCCCTCTGAGTGATTCTTTGTCATTCAGTTGTTAACAATCTGTAAACTAATTATTTACTAATTGCTAACTGAGCAATTTTGCTTAACCATTTGGGACACTTGTTATCCTGATAGTAACTTTAGCAATTTTGTTTGTTTATTTAAATCAATGTCTTATCTTTTCCTTTGTTGTTATAGTTTATAGAATTGCAGGTCATGGGATCTTTTGAAATAATTGATACTGATGAGTTAGTGAGGCTTAAACACATCTTTTCCCTAAAATCTTAAACAAAGGGTAGATATTTCCTTAACTGCATTGTTTCAGGTAGGATCAGACATCTGGTACACTAGTAAAATCTGGAGCAAGGCTATCTAAGATTCACAAATTACCATAATTGCTGACGTGGTGTGTTCAAAAAGTATAGAGACTAAAGCTAATTTACCGAAACAGAAAAGAATATTGGATGAAACATTAATTTCCTTCAAAATAGTCCCTTTGGCATTCAACATACATATTCCTGTAAGGTGTTTTTTTTTTTTTTTTTTTTTTTCCAATTCGTCAAAGCACCTCTACTCCCTTTTTTTTATGTTACACAGCTGCAGCATTGTATTTTCTTTTAAATGTCCACCATGTCCAGTCGGCTGGGGCTGTAGAATACACCAACTGCCTCTCTGCAGAGGAATAAGATCCCCCCCCCCCCAACGAGTATCCGGGAAATGACATTAAACCATCTGATGGCGAGGCTCCAGCCCTGGAGATTTGAAGAATGTAGAGTACCCTTTCATTGCCATTGCTCCCAGGTCCACTCTTGCTCGGAGTGGCAGCACCTGATAGGGTCCTATCTATGGGTCAAATAGAACAAACTGTGTGCAGAAAAATGACTGATGTTAAATTGTGAATATCATATAGCAATACATGAAACCATTTAACTGTGTGCAAAAAAGAGGTCAGGCTCATTTAAGAATGTTATCCACAAAATGTGTTTACAAATCATATATATATATAAAAGGATTTGGCATTAAATAACCGACAATGGTTGATATACCATATAACCGAACCAAACCATATCCTCAAATCTTAGCTTTGAGATGAATTTTCATTTTAAGAAATAGTTGCATGGAGGTAACATTTTGTTGAAAAGTAACGTGACTGGTTTCATGATTTTATTTTTTCAAATTAACACTTACTTGTCTCGATATCATCACGGTTATATAAGTTGCTCAGCTGTACAAACACACCATTTAAATTTTGAAAGGAAAAAATTATCAATTTTGTGCCTGTGTAATAAAATATATAAAGTTTGCCAACTATTGTTGACCTGAAGGCTCCCTTTTCAATAGCTACTACACTGAGGTGTAGATGAGGATGCTACTCCTTTCTCTGGATTGTTCCGCTCACCCTTGATCCATACTTTATAATGCTGAGTGTTAAGCAAGGAGGTATCAAGTACCTTCCCCTTTTTTTTTTTTTTTTTTTTCTTCGAGTCTTTAGTATGACTTGACCTGGGATTGATCTTTTTTTTTAAACCTGGGATTTAAGTTCAAAAATTCTAGTTATCTGGTTCATGATAAAAGGAATAGACCTTTCACTTTGCATCGAAGTGAGGACTGCTCTTGGAAGAGCTTATAAAGGATTTTTTTTTTTTTTTTTTTTTGAATAAGCTTTTTTAAAATGTTCATCCCCAAATTAGGTTTCATGTTATATGCTGGCAAAATAGGGAAGTTACAATAGAGCTA
This sequence comes from Sepioteuthis lessoniana, assembly GCA_963585895.1. Lineage (NCBI taxonomy): Eukaryota > Metazoa > Mollusca > Cephalopoda > Myopsida > Loliginidae > Sepioteuthis > Sepioteuthis lessoniana. Next base: position 104,134 of record CAUZXS010002659.1, read on the forward strand.
TAGACACTGGAAAATATTGTTAACAGACCTCTCTCTCTCTCTCTCTCTCTCTCTCTCTCACAGTTAGTTACTTGTCAGAATGAGTAGCCAATGTGCTGTGGGCTTTCAGTAATACACTCAGTTAAGTTAGATATTTTCATAATTTTCTTGAAATTAATTTAGAAACCAAAAAAAAACACTTCAATAAATCACCTATAGATATAATAATCTATTAGATTTGTTGAAATTGTTTTGAGGCAAATCCAGTTTTATGTTTGCCCCCCCCCTAAAACTCTTTTTTTTTTTTTTGTAGACCTTGGGTTTAGCCCTTGTCTAATGTCTGCCAGCCTCCACCAACATATTTACTCTTTCCTCCTAACTGCTTAGTATAGAGAATGTATCATCCCCAATCTTTTAGAGAGAAAGAAAGAGACTCTGCCAATGTCAGTGTGTTCTGACTTCCTTTCACCTCCTCCCCCCCCTCTCATTTTGACTAGAGTAATTAGTTAAAAAGCCCCAGGAAGAATGCCTGGAAAGGGCTTCTACTAACTTCATTGCTGCCTCTCTAATCACTAGTGAATTATTTGGTAGATGGGGTGGGTAACTGCAATTTGTTTTATAGATTGGTAGTTTTTTTCTTTTGACTAAAATCTATAAGAACTGTTTTCATTAACTCTTGTGAGTTGATTTACTTATTTCAAAGAAAATAGTTTTAAGGCTTTGAATAATTAGGGTTTTTTCAGTTTCTTCATTGAAGTAGGTAGATCTTTTCGTAGGGGAGTTTTTTTTTTCATCTACTCACTCATCCAGTGAGAAGATCAGAGAATGTTGACTGCCTGGCAGGACATTGTGCATGACATCCAGCAGAGGAAATGTCAGAGCTGGTCCTGTGTGACCCACAACATTGAGTGGGGAAAATATAGTGGACATCATGTTGCATACATTGACAATCTGAAGTGGGATATTGGCCTAGTATCTGTCCCCAGGAACTGCTGGTAGCAATGGATAAAGAAAAGTGAAATAAGGACTTTTTTGTCTTAGCCAAGGCAGGAACCTGGGTTCACAAATGAGAATGAGATCATAGTTTGTGTGGGTGTGCATATATAATAAACATACTGGGATGAAAAATTTTTATTGTAGATATATTTGCCAATGTTAAATGTTTTGATTTTTTAAACCTTCATCAGAGTATCTAAGTTATTCAATGAAATGAAAAAGATGAAAGTTTTAAAAGATTCTATTTCTATTCGTAGAGTTCTGTTTTAAATTTGTGTGATGTAATTAGCGTTCCAAAATTCATTTTACCCTAATTGGTTGCGGCTGTAGAATACACCAACTGCATCTCTGCAGAGGAGTAAGACCCCCCCCCCATCACCACCAGTAACGAGTATCCTGGATATGACACTAAGCAATCTGATTGTGAGGCTCCAGTAATGCTAGAGTTTTGGGGAATGTGGAGTACCCCTTCATTGCCATTACTCCCAGGTCCACTCTGACCTGGAGTGGTAGCACTTGATAGGTTTCTATCTATGGGTCAAATAGAACTATTCAATATTTAAACTGAGTGCAAACAAATGACTTATGCTAAATTGAATTGTTTGATCATTTAACTGTGTGTATCTACAAAATGTGTTTACACATCATATAATTTATATATGTGTAAAAACAGGATTTGGCATTAAATAACAAACAATGGTTGATATGCCATCAAACCAAACCAACTTGTGTTTAGTGAACGTATTTAACAAATAATACAGATTAATATAAAACTGTAATACAAATTAAGTATCTATATCACATGCTGTTTCCAACAGCTGGTGCACTGAATGTTACAGTAGCTTTGTGTGTGTGTGTTTTTTGGTGGGGGGGAATATGATCTATACATCAAGTATAGGTCTAACCCAGAGTTTTAAGCAAGAAATCTTGAGGTTGACTCAAATGGCGTAATTTACTGTAATTAGTCTTACACAAGTACATATTAAGTCTCTTTATATTTTAATGTGGAAAAATACAATTTTTCTAATCAAATTGAAACGCATAGGTAAAAAATGATGGAGAAAAGCAGACTTTATTTTGTTGATGAAATGTATTGCAACCCCTCCCCCCCAAAAATCAGCGGTTGTTATTCTGTATGTTATTTTCTGCTTTTATTTATTCATTTTTCTGATACTGTTTCGGTCAATATGTTTGTTCTTTAGACTTCTTCAATTTGATACTGTATCAGTTTTCAGCTCTAGACAAAATAACACACACCTAAAATGTAAAGTTCGATAAAAATCCCTTGATTAAATTAAAACCTTACAAAAATGTGAATGATTATTAATATTATTAGTCTGTGATATATTTCTTTAGAAAAGTAAATATTTTTAGCTTCCAAAAGATATTTTATTTGGGTATTAGTTAGTTGCTAACCTTAGAAATTATTTCTGCAGATTATTTCTCACAAAATACACTGAAAATTCACTTGGAATGTGATGATTATTGGTGTCTTATTATACAAGAATCATTCAAAAAAGTTGTAAGCCTCGTCCAGAAAAAAGAGACATAGCTGAACATTTTTGTTGTGGCAACACACAAGCACTTATGAAACTAGAAAAACTAATTGAGATTTCTGTCTTAATTCCTGTTCAGGTGAGGTCCATACAAAGGTGAGAGGTAGGCAACAAATTTAAAATCTGGGTGAGGCTTAGAACTTTTTGAATGTCTTTTGTATGTGCACAATGCTTTATTTAAAGAATTTAATAAAGTACAAATAAGAAGCAATAAAAATTTAGATAATTCTGTCTAATAGGTTTCCTGAGATAGTTTTGTCACCATTGTTTTTTTTTTGTTTTGTTGCATGGTGTTTTTGCTCAAAAACTCATCCATTCTTCATAGAGGCCTAAGAATATACTGGCTAAAATGAGTTAACCCCCTGCCCCCAAAATAATTACTAAATTTTGAATTGGATATGAAATAATTAAAACCTATTATCTCGGAATTTCAGCTGTCAGTGGTTGTATTAGGAATTTAAAAAATACACAGCAGAACACATAGTGTAACGGTTATAGGCATTGGTTCCCTAGGCTTCTAAAGAGACAATCATCTGGAGGTTGCTGGTTCAATCTTGACTGCAGGCAAGTAACAATACAGGAATACTTAGCACTTATACCTGGTTATAGTTAACGGAATCAGAACAAGCAACCTCCGTGGATTAAATAAAAGATGTGGTTCAAAGTTCCGTGTTAGCTCCCGAGTTTGACCAACACCTGAAGAAGACCGGAGGACATATTGGCTGAAATGTCGTGAATATAACAAAGATGAAGACAATAGTCTGAAAACCCTGAATGATAAAAAAATATACTTTTTATTTATTTTTTTTTTTATATCAACTTCATAAAACTTTTGGAGGGCTTTTCATATGGGTTCTCTGAAAGTATTTTTTTTATTACTTAGTTACCATTAAGTAGGGTTATAAGCACTGGTTGTAGGAAGAGATATTTCTATTGACAACCACTTTAAACTAATACTTTTATTGTACAAGCATATTTTAAGGTTCACATATACTCTCATTTTTTCCCCTTGGCTGTCAACAGTCAAATTTCATAGTATGCATCATAGACCAGCTATAATTAATGTCAATATTATAATTTTGTTATATCTTTAGAATTAAAAATTTAGATGCCTAGAAGAAAGTCCGTTTTCTTAAAAACAATATAATTTTTTTTTGTATGAGTTGATTGTGAGTGTATTTATCCAAATCCACTGCTATGAGCAGGTTGTGACACAAGGTCAATTTTTGTGTGGAGTGCAAGTGGTTTGAATTCAGTTTTACTTCTAGATGGGTCGCCATACTAGGGCTAACCAACCAAGTCTTCCCTATTTACTTATAGCTAGAGGGTAAAAGGAGAACAGATAGATTCATACCTTTTCCTAGAGCATTAGTGCAGCTCTTTTTTGTTAGAGTATGGTCTATTATAGCGATTAAGTTTTAAAAAATTGAATTTAAAAAAAAATTGAATTTTTTTAAAGAAATGCTAAATAGTTTTTCAACGTCTTTTTTATTGTAAAATAAACAATGTTTTGGGAGAAATTAACATACTTTTTGCCTAAATTTCTGATATGATAGAATATTCGGACTATTATTTTTATCTTCATATTCACATTTTGGCCAATGTCCTTCTACAGGTGTTTCATGTCAAACTCGGGAGCCCACGCAGAACTTTGAACTGAACACTTTATTTAATCCACAGGAGTAGATTGTTGTAATTCTGTTAACCATGACCAAGTACAAGTGTTAAGCTATTTTACGTATTTTCTTATCTTACCTGTAGGGTTACCCAGTCGGCTGGAGCTGTAGAATACACCGACTGCACCTCGGCAGAGGGGTAAGACCCCCCCCCATCGTGCCAACATGTGTCCAGGCTGACACAAAACAATCTGATGGTAAAGTTCCAGTAATGCTGGAGCTTTGGGGAATGTGGAGTACTCCTTCAATTGTCATCGCTCACAGGTTCACTCTGGTCTGGAGTGGTAGCACCTGATAGGGTCCTATCTATGGGTCAAATTGTGTACTTATACAAAACTGAATTACTTGAAATAGAACAGTTTTGAAATTTAACTGTGTGTGGACAGAAACTATTTATATATAAGTTGGCGACTGTAATTGAGGACGACCAGAAGGCTCCCTTTTCAATAGCTACTACAATGAGGTGTTAGGGGAGGGCGCTACTCCTTTCCCTTGATTGCTCCATTTTACTCTTGATATGTAGCTTTATATTGCTGAGTGTTAAGCAAGGAGGTATCAAGTACCATTTTTAAAGTCTTTGGTATGACGTGATCTGGGATTGAACCCCGGTCTCCCAGACCATTGGTGAACACTCTACCCACTAGGCCAATGAGCCAGTCTTAACTATACTTTTACTAAACTGAATAACTTGAAATAGAATTGTTTTTGACAATTAAACTGTATACTTATGCTAAATTGGGTTGTTTGAAATAGAACTGATTATTTGTATAAAAATGGATTTGGCGTTAAATAAGGTTGATATGCCATAAAATCCAAACAACCTTGCCTGTTGGTGGGATTGAACCTTGGACATCATGATGATTTCACACATAAACACTTTCAGACCAACACTTTACCCTCTGCATCAGTAGGACACAATTTCTACCAGAAAATAATACTTATATTATTTAGAGAAACTAAAAATGTTCCAAAGTCAAGTGATTAACTAAAATTTGATTAAAAAAAATTTTTTTTTAGAAAGTTCATCTGGTGCAGTTTAATTGTTCATTCATGCATTTATTAATTTTTTTTTTTTTTTTTTTTTTTTTTTTCTGAAATTAGGTTTTTAAATAGAAAGTTAATCTGTTTGATTTCTTAGCTTGCCATAAAACTATTCACAAAATCCTAGTTTCTTATAAGAAAATCTTGCCCTATCCCAGGTTTCTCAAACATTTCACTTGTAGGCCTCATGTCTGTGGCAGATTCATTTTTTAACCAATATTTTCTTACAATTAACTAAAAATTCAAATATCCTAACTTATTCATATTCGACTTTTGCTCAAGTTCACGTACTCCTGGGTATTTATTGTTGCATGTGCATTCATTTTGATGAATAAAGGAGATATTCCTTGTAGCTTATTAGCTGTATTTCAGTTTAGCACTGTAACTGGTGGCAATTGCAAACCTTTGTCCTCACCTCACTTTGGTCTCCTGTTCCTCTTCAATCCAAACATACTTGCTCTTTTTGTATCCTTGAGTTTTGAAACCTCTGCTCTCTATCTAAAAGTGATAATTTTATGCTTGTTGAATTTAGACTAGTTGTTGGTATTCTTTAAGGTAAGGAATGAACAGTGGCTAGTTGAAATTAAAAGAAATTCATGTTACGTATAAAATGTATATGGAGCAGTATTTGTTTCCTGTTCATTTGTGTCAATGTCTGAAGCATCAGTATTGATTCTTGGAAGTAAGAATAGTGTTTTATTTTGTCCTAGACAGTAGTTTCAGGTGGTATTAGGCAATTTGCCATACAAAGGGTTAATCAACTCGTTCGACTGATAGAATTAGTGAGTGCTGGGAGGATAACAATGCATTTTACTGGTGACTGCTTCTTTGTATCTTAACTATCAAATGGCATCATATTATGATGTCGTCATCAGTGATCAAAGGCCTAAATTTTTTTTCTCCTTCCTTAGTAGATACTTGATGATACTGTCCAATGACCTTCTTTGCAGTATTGAGTTTCAGTTAGTTTGTAGTGAATATTAAAAATTTTTCCTATCACTCATTGTTCAAATTAGGGTTTTTTTTTTTTTTTTTTTTTTTTTTTTTTTTTCCTGCTGTAAGGGGTTTGTCTATATACAATCTATTTTGTATTTGAATTTTTATTGGAAACAAGTTTGATGGATTGCCAGGATTGAATTAAAATGTCTGTTTACTTTTTAATTTTTGAAGATAATCAAGTAGAAGACTAATGGCATAAAGGTTAATGTCTTAAAAAATGGACTTGGTTATCCGAGTTCAATTCCTGAACTAGGCCTTTTGCATTTCATATAGCACTAATCCCCTTGGGAAAGGTATGAATCTTACTATTCTTCTCCCACCCTTGCTATGGGAAAATAGGACAGACTGGACTCTTTAACCTTGGTAAGGCAACTGGTCTATGAAAAGGAAAACTCTGAATTCAAACCATTTGTGGACCTGGAGAGGAATGGGCCCAAAACATGCTACATGAGTAGCGCTCCCATGAACAAATCAGGTTACGGGATTAATGAGAGAGAAGAAAATATGGAAGAAAAGAATAAAACCCTTTGTGGCACTTTATCTTTCTTGCAATGCTTGAAGCCACTTTGAATTCTAAACATCCAGTTCACTTCTGCATTATGAAAGTCAAGCCAAATCAACTTAGGTCATTGAATGTTTTTCTAATAGTGAAATTCTGTACCTTAAAAGAGGACCTGATTTAAAAAAAAAACCTGGTAAATTGCCAGTCACATGGGAGTCCTATTATCTTGTATGTGAATAGTCTTGCAATTTAAGAATATTGAATGTTTTTTTTTTTTTTGTTTTTTTTCAATGATAAAAATTAATAACTGAATAAAAAATAAAATATTGTTTCTTTTATTAAATCAGATTTCTTCTATTTCATTTTTTTTACCTTTTATGATATTCAAAGAGTTTGTGACCTGTGAATCCATTGGGTTTCCACTTATAACACCTGTCCATGATGATACTGATGCTTCTATTTAGGAAAGAGTGAAATATTTTAATTAGCATTTCATGATTATCCCTGTTATATCAATACTTTGAATTTAAAAATAAATGACTTTTCAATGATCCCATAAAATTGTTATTCAGTTACAAATTGAACTGGAAATTGTTTTATTCTCTAACTGCATTGCTCTAATAATTTTTTTTGTCATTTTTGCTGGGTTTCACAAATGAGAATTTCAGTTGTATATAGATCAGTCATGGACAAACTGTGGCTTGTGGTGCTTTTGGAATGGCCTACCGAGGAGTTCAATTTTTTAAAAGATCTTTTAATGGAAGCTCCCCCCCTCCCGTCAACTTTTCACTATTTTTCTGGCTGATGCTTACACATAGGGTCTTCTGTAGGGAAAATCGTTGAGGTACTTTTAATGTAAAATTATCTTGCATTTTTTTATTTTAGTAGTGCAGTCCACCTGATGATAAGCCACGTGGTGTAATGGTTATCATCATAGGAAATGGACATGGCGACACGGGTTCAAATCCTGGATGAGACTAATTGCGTTTCACATAGCACTAATACCCTTGGGAAAGGTATGAATCCAATTATTCTCTCCAGCTATGGGTAAATAGTAGGGCAGACTAGGTTCTTCAGCCTTGGTGAGGCAACTAGTCTAGGAGAAGGAAAACTCTGAATTCAAAACCTGTTAAACTGCGCTTAAAAATTGACCTTGTGTTATATCTTGCCCGAGCGGAGGGGTTGGTAAATATGATGAGCCACGTCTCATGTCCAGCTTCTTAGAAAATGTTGACCATTTCTGGTATAGATATTTAAATCAATGTATTGAAGCTTATTTTATTTATGTCTAATTTAAGAATAACAAATATTGTGTCACAAAAATAATTGGTGACTAGAGTGACCCAGGGTAGAGCTAGTTGTTGAATCTGGGTTGCTAAAAAAAATGATTCCTTTAGTGATCCACTCATGCCTTGTGATGTCTGTTATCAGGTAGTGGAATAGTGCCACTGAGACGAAGATAACTGGTAGTCTCAGAAGGTGCGTTGATACTGGTTGATAGGGGGAGAGAACCTATTTATAAGCGTTGTTAACCACCCAGTGACCCGGATGGATGGTAACTATCTCCTCTCCCTCTTAACTTTACCGGAAATTATGAAAAATTAAACCCATCTCGCCAGTGTTCTTAGTAATCACATGGCCAGAAATGTTCCCCCGATTGTACTAGTCACTCCCCACCTTTTTTTTTTTTTTTTTTTTTTTTTTTTTTTTTTTTTTTCCACAATTGTCTTGTAAGTTCATGCCTTTTAGTTCTATGAAAAACACAATGGTCTTCTAAGTTTTAAATTTCTTATGTAAAAGTTGTGACTTTGCTTAAGGTAAAAAAAAGAATTAATTTATAAAAATTGATAATAGTGTATTTGGAGATATGGTAGATTTTGGTGAATCAATAATATATTTATAGAAATGTTAATTGACTAATTTTAATGGCATGTCAACTCACCTGGGGTTATTTTATGTCGAGAGGTTATGGAATTGTGTTCATTGTATGTTCATATTTAGATTTTTCTTTATGTTGTTGTTGTTTAAGAGTTTTATTTATTTCTCTTTGCACAAGGTCCTGTCAAATATGAATAATGTTCTATCAGATTGATTTGACTTGTAGATGGGACCCTAATGGGCATTACCACTCCAAATCAGAGTGAACCTGGGAGTAATGGATCTTCATCAGGTGCAATTTGGTGTGATACAGAACTATCTTTTGTAGGGGGTTATCTTAGTCCTCTCCAGGAGATAGTCCACATATTCTAAGCTTTGCTAACAGGTTGGATATTTATAGAAAACACTCTTTCTCAAGAGCCTCAATACTATATACTTGGAGAAATGCACTTGTAAACCTTTGTAATCAATGTAATAAAATTGTTACAGGATTGCATTAATGTAAGATTAATATTTTAAAAAAAATGTCGCTTGTCCATGATAACTTGGCCGGAACTGAAACTATCTATTTACCAAATCTGTAAAGTATGAAAATTGCCAAACAAGAAAGTTCTTGTTTTTAATTTAAACTTTTCTGATATCAAATAGTAATTGATTCCAAAGTTTGGGTGTTATATTGCTGAAACTCCTTCACATCCATGAATCATGTTCATAAAAATAATTCTGAAGTCTGACTGTTTAAATCTCAGATGTTAATAAGAGCACAGAGTTCATAGGGACACATGTCATGTAAACATTTGAATATTGTAATTAAAACTTTAAGCACTATTCTTTCTTCAGTTCTTTTATAAGGTTGAAAATGCCGACTCTAATTGGCTTGTGTTTTCTACACTTCTAAACGAACACTGTATTTTAAATGTTTGTAGTTTTTTTATGGTTTGGTTTCTTTGTTTAATGGCATATAAACCTTTGTGGGTTACTTAATGCCAAAGACATCCTTGTTGAAGAACAGCAGTGATAATATTTAACTTGTAGCGGGGGGGGGGATAAAGGGGTTTATACCTTTTTTCAAAGGTTTTAGCCAGAAAGTGAATGTAATAGTGACTGGAGCTTGAACTTGCTTACTTCAAGGCCGCAGTTCAGGACTTAAGCCATTATGTCATGGGGACTAATTTTTTTAAATTAAAAATTTTTTTTTTTTTAATTTCTGATTTATTGAAACCAAAGAAAAATGAATTTAGAATTAGAATTATTGTATTTGATGCCTGGGTGTATAAGATGCACCCTAATTTCAGCAGGACAAATCAATAAAAAAAACCCCAAAATCGAAGTACTTATATTAAACATGATGAAATTAATATAATGAATATTATCAATAACGCTTTTAATCTACATAACCTTTTAAATAATGACAATAGGTATAGTAAAGTTACTCTAAAGTCTCAGCTAATAGGAGTTGCCAGGTTGCTAATTTTGGCCAACTATTGCGAATTTTAAACCTACATAGGCATATAAGATGCAGGGGAATTTTAAGATATTTTTAGGAAAAAAAGTGTGCCTTATATGCTATCAAATATGGTAAGTTCTTTGCACCTGATTTATTTCTGTATGATTTGCTTGTAGTAAAATGGCATATTAACCTTCCTGGGTTATTTAATGTCAAAGCCATCCTTGTAGGAGAACAGTAGTGGTACTATTGAATCCATAGCTGGGGATAAGAGGGTTCATGCCTTTCCCAAGGGTATTTGTCCGAAAGTGAACGTAATCATGCAACTGGAGTTCAAACTTGTTTACTACAATGTCACATTCCAGCTTGTTAGCGATAATGCCATAGGAAGTCCTCCTGTAGTCAAATGGCAAGTCAGTTAGTCTTGCAAGCTGTTTATAGTGACATTACTATTTTGGTAATTAAGGTTTTCCTTCATTCTTATTTCTCAAATATTTTCTATTGGATTATAAAATCTGCTTATAAAAGAGGTAAAAACAAGCTGCTTAAAATGTGCGGCCACTTTAGATATTTCTAAGTTAAATTCTGTTTGATCGAAAAAGAAACTCGAAGGAAAACAACAACCAATATGTTATGCATGTCAGACCAAATACGCTGTGAAGCACATTCTCATCGAATGTACCGACCTAGCCCATATAAGAAAAACCTTCTATGGTGCAAGCAATATGAAGGAATTGTTCCAAAACACTGAAATAATGTGCTATCATTTCTAAAAACAGTGAAGTTATACACAAAAATCCAAAGAAATTTACTATAAGACCAAATTACTTCGATAAACCCTTTCTTTACTAGATATATTCTAACAAACTGATCCCTTCCCCAATCTGTTTCACTGTTTGTTTGTTTTTTTGTTTATGATCATGATTCCCTACAAATAAACTAATAAAAAACCAAAACAAATAACCAACTAATTATCTAAAGTTTATCATTAATTCTTAAGACCTCTCCTTTGAATTTCTTTTCAAACTTATTTTCTTTAATTTGATTCAGCATTAAATGACTGATGAGGTTGATATGCTGTAAAACAGAAAATAAAATAACAATGACCCTCTGTTATCTATAGATTACTAAAATTCTTAATGTCCTAGGTATGACGCTAAACTGTATCTGGGTGGTAAGGCTTCAGTTTTAGAGCTCTAGGGAGTGTGGAATGCCCCTTCATTGCCATTACTCTCAGGTTCACTCTGACCTGGAGTGGTAGTACCTGTTTGAGTTTCATTTATGGGTCAAATAAATTTGTTTAAGAATTATTCATATTCAATAGGATCTTGTGCCATCCCCCACAAAAAAAATCAAGAAATGACTACATAAAAATTTAAATATAAATAAACATGATTCCCTGACCTCTAGGGATAAAATAACCCTAGCTGGGTTGACATGCTATTAAATAGATCAATTAATCAATAAAGAGTATGTATGTAATCATAACCCAATAAAGATAGCACAGATTTTTGAGCAATGCAATTAAAATACTGTCAGAGAATAAAGCAATTTCCAATCCAATTTGTAATTGATAATTTTGTGGGATCTGCTTTTTGAGCTGAATGTTATTTTGTTATCCACATTCTTGACTATAAAATTTTAGTTAGAATCCTTCACTCCTTCCTAAACAGAACCATCAATATCATAATGGGTTGCTGTTACTACAGGATTCTAGTTGGTTGATAGGTTGGTCTAGTAAGAACTAATTAGGAGTGTCTATGAACAGTGAGACAAAATATGCAAGAAAAAAAATCAATTTTTGAATTTTGTTAAAATATGTAAGAATTTCTAAAATATCTGAATGCTTGGCAGATTTTTTTCTGTAACTGAATACTATAATGTATTCCATGGAAGAGTTTTCCTAGCAAAACTCATTTGAACAAAATCTATATTATAATGGTCTGATTTTTCTGCATATGTTACTGTAACGCCTGGAGAAAAAGTTAGGTGGGAACTACACAAAGTTGCTGTATGCTGTTTTAAACAAATCCTAGAAGTTGCACTCTATGGAATGGAAGCTGAATGATCACTTGCCTTCCATCTTGCAAACCATCAAAACAAGATGAATGAGACATGCTGGACAAGTAAGGATGAACTCATAAGCGATGTTCTCCTATGGACATACCAGTGTTGGGCGACCAGTAAAACTCTGTGTGGATACTGGGTGCTGTTTAGATGACTTAACGAGAGTAATGGCTTGTAGGGGTGGATGACTAGAGAGTTTAGGGAATCTGTGCTTGTCAGTATGCCCTGATAATGATGTTGATGATTTCTGTCACTTAGCAGAAATAGCACATTAAAATGAGATCTCTCTTTTTTTTTTTTTTTTTTTTTTTTGTATTAAAATACTCATATAGAATAAAGCAAAAAAAAAAAGTGACTCTATCATTTTAATGGCTGCCAAAGGCAACTAACCTCTCGTCTCCCAAATTATCAAGGTAAGGTTTAAAGTTTGCCATCATAGAAAATGGACATGATGACCTGAGTTCAAATCCTGGAAGAGACCACATAGGACATATACCCTTGGAAAAGGTATGAATCCAACTATTCATTGGGCAGACTGGGCTCTTTAACCTTGGTATGCCAACCAGTCTCTGGTTTGGTTTTTTGTTTAATGGTATATCAACCTTCTTAAGCTATTTAATACCAATGCCATCCTTCTAGAAGAACAGTTGTGGTACTATTTAACCTATGGCTAAGAGGATAAGGGGGTTCATACCTTTCCCAAGGGTGTTTATCTGAAGATGAATGTAATAGTGTGACTGGAGTTTGAACTTGCTTACTACGATTCTGCAGTCCAGCAGTTTAACTATTACACCACAAGGACTCCCCTGCTCCTGGAAAACTCTGAATTCAAACCCGTTAAACTCCACTTAAAAGTTGACTTTGTGTTACATACTGCTTGTGCAAAGGGGTTGGGTAAATACATAATGACTGATAAAGGCAATCTTGAATCAAGTTCTGATAACCATGTCAATGATCACTTTAATATTTTACTTGGCCTATTATTCAAAGCACAGATTGGTGCAATTGTTTGCAACTTGGTTTGGTTTGTTTGATTGCATATCAACCTTTGTAAGTTATTTAATGCCAAAGTCATCCTTGTAGAAAGACAGTAGTGATACTATTTAACCCATAGCAAGTGGAATAAGGAAGCTCATACCTTTCTTAAAGGTATTAGTCCAATAGTGAATGTAATAGTGTGACTGGCGTTTGAACTTTAAGTCTACTATTTTAGCCATGATGCCACAGAGGCTCCCCCCCATTAGCAACTCTTAAAATTGGATTTTTAAAGAAAATTAGAATTTTTATAGCAGTTACTGTTATCATGCTGACTTTTATTTCTTTTTGTTTCTTTTGGAGTTGGGTGGTAAGAGTACCTTTTTAAGGTAATGCTCTCCTTAAAGTGTTTAAATTTTATATTTCATTTGTAGTAAATAAAGATGTTTTTTCTTTTGGTAAAGCTTTAAGCCCATCTTTCTCTTGCTCTCATTTGCTTTGGTTGGTTGATTGGTTTTTTAATGCCAAAGTCAGTTTTATCTAAATAATTCTGTGGTTTTTAAGTAATTATTTCGCTTTAATAATCATTTTTAAACGATTGTATCTTCAAGTAACCATTCTTCATATGAATAATTTGTATAATCAGTTATAGTTTCAAGAGTGTATTTACCCAACCCCTCTGCACATACTGGGTGTGACATAAGGTCAATTTTTAAGCTGAACTTAACGGGTTTGAATTCAGAGTTTTCCCTCTCCTAGACCAGTTGCCATGCTAAGGCTAGTGTTATGACATCTGAGTGACACCTCCATTCGCTCGCGTGCACCCGCGTTAACACCTGCTTCTATCTTACACCCAACCAACCCATGAGCTGAGCCGAAAGGTTCTCAGCCTAACTAAACTCAAAGGCATGAACCGAAATCCCTCGGCTATTTCATAACATTAGTTATTAGTTAGTTATCCATAGATGGAGGGAGAATCATTGGATGCATACTTTTCCCAAGGATATTAGCACTATGTGAAATGTAGATAGCCTCATCCAGGATTTGAACTCTAGTAGCTGTGTCCATTTCTAACAATGATAGCCATTACACCATGGTTTCAAGTATTTCTATCTAATACTAATAATTTTCAGAGATGGAACCCTAACAGGTACTACCACTCTGGATCAGGGTGGACCTGGGAGTAATGGTATCAAAGAAGTTACTCCACATTCCCTTAATCTTGAGAACTGGAGCCTCACCACTTTCTGAAGTTTAGTGTTATACTTATATGCACATTTTTATCAACACATTTTTACTATAGTTTTGTTATTGGTAAATACATGTGCAAATTCCGCTTACTATATCTATTCTAATATGTAATTCTTTATTAAAGAAAAAAACAAACAAACTTGTACTGTATAACAGTGTCTTATATATTTATTTTATAGTAGGCATCTCTAAAGTTCTTGACTAAAGAGTTGTTGAAGAGATGAAGAGGTTCTCCATATCCAAGAAAGGAAAGATCAAATGTGGTTACAAAAAATATCCTATTCTTGTTTATTTCTGATGTTATCGCCTGTAAACTGGTAGGAAGGATATTTGAATATATGTGGAGTGGTTTAGCTATGTTTGTGGAGGAAGTTTAAGTCCTTTATAGATTGTTGACCCCCCTCCCACATACATACGCCATTCTTGATGTAGGGAGGTGATTTTTGCTTAGTTTAAAAATTTAGGTTATGACTTGTTTCTGTCCTGGTAACTGACTCTCTTTAAAAATCCACAAATTTCAAGTCTTCATCATCATTTTGTGCCATCAGCATGGATATCCCTGACTCTCTCTCGCCACCCTTCCCTATTGTCCATTGCTTTTGACAGGTCTTCAGGGCTACATGCTGTATGTAGGTTTGAGCTGGTCGTCCTGCCTTTGCTTGTCCATGTGAAGGTGTCCTTGTGATGGACCTTTTAAATGTTGTCACATAGCCAAATATCAGGGTCCCTAGTGGTGGGGGGCACTATGGGATGTAGCCCTGAAGACCTGCTGGAGGAGATGAACGATAGGGAGAAGTGGCGAGAGAGGGTCAGGGATATCCTTGCTAGTGGCACATGATATTTTTTTAATTTTTAAGAATAAATTTTGCCTTTTAGTTTTATTTAACTTGACATACATACATATATATATGAGAGAGAGAGAGAGAGAGAAAAAAATGAAAAACAAAGTAATCCAAAGTGAAGAATTTAAAGTGAAAGAAAGTTGATGCTATAAGATTTCGGTTTTAATAAACCATCATAAAACTGAAACGTTATGGCATCGACTTTTTTCACATTAAATTCTTCACTTTGGATTACTTTGTTTTTCAATTTTTCTCCATACTGTCGGATTCTTTTCCATTATTTACTTCTGTGTGAAGTATTTATTATTTTCTTATTTTTTGAAAAATTTTATCTATTAGTGTCTTGAGCAAATAAAGTTCGTAACTTGTATTGTACTAAATTTGTGTCAAGACATTTGTCACAAAGTTTTACAAAAAAGTGCTGAGTTCTTTATTTGTTTTTTTAGATGAAGAATTTTCAACTTTAATTATTCATTTTGACTTGTATTTTATTTCATATTTAATTGTTTTAGTTGCATTTTTTTGCAACTCTCTTTGCTCCTCATTCTGTGACAGAGGAACATAGGGAAATGGAAATAATCAAACATAATCCCTCAGTAAGATTTGAACTTGCATCCCCTGGTTGAATATACCAGCTGCTTTATGAACTAATCTAAGAAGAGCTCAGATTTAACCAATGAAGTGTCTTGGATATCTGATGGTGAGACTCCAGTTTTGGAGTTGGGGAAATGTAGAATACCACCTCATTACCATTCACGAGAGAGTTCAGTTTTTATTAGGTGCCCCATTCATGTGGCCTTGTGCCACATCTAAGCAAAAAGGTTAGTAAATTACCACCTTGTTATCATTACTTGCATATCCATTTTAACCCAGAGTGGTAGTATCTGTCGGTTAGATAGAACAGTTCAATCATTTACTAATGATTATTTGTTTAAAAGAGTTGTTTGCATTAGATGGGAATACTTGAGAAATAAAATTAATAATTTGAAATAGCAATATTTGTGACCATTTAACTATGTGCAAACAATATAAATATATATATATATATATATAATAAATTATTATGTTATAATAGTTCTATCACAGATATTGAGCTCTCTCCAAATTATACCACATTTGGTCTGCCACAAACCTACCAAATGAGATAGTGACAACCATACACTGTTATAATATAAATATACACACAAAAGAGGATTTGGCATTAAATAGTCCAAAAAGGTTGATATGCCATAAAACACTAGCCAACCATTAACCTATAAACTCATCCTTTATTCTGTTCTATTATCTCTTGGCATTATGTTTGTTATTGTTAATATTAGTGGTATTAATAGTATATTTTATTTATTTTTATTTCCAGCATTGTTGTAAGTTGTCATAAAAAAAAACCGCAAGTAAAATTTAAAGACCAAAGAAAATACTCCTGTAAATTAAGTCTTTTACTTGTCTTATTCAAGATTTTTGTCAGATTCCTCCATTTTCATGCTAATTCTGACCACAAAAATCTCGACAGGATAGATCAGACATTGTGGTAATGACTGGTGATCATTTTGATTCATTTAAGGCTGAGTGGATTGGAATTTCATAATTTTCTTTTCTATAATTTTTCATTTTTTTTTTTTTTTTTTTTTTTTCCTTTTTTGAATTATAATTTTTAAATTGCCTGTTTATTCATTTCTATTAGATTTTTGCTAGGTTTCTATATACAGTGGAACCTTGAATTACGAAAACCCCATTATACAAAAAATTCAGAATATGAAATGGGCTTCGAAGAAATTTCCATCCCATTTAACAAAAAAATATTCAAGATACAAAAAGGAAAATTAAAAATGCCACCCAACAGCGATCTTCCCAGAATTCATTTTGTAGCATCACGTGAGTGCTTTGTTGTGCTCTTATCTTTTTTAACATTTATGTAAATGACAATGTTGTCATTAACAAACCTATTCCTTCTGGTGGGTATAATATTTACACTCTATATGACTGCTTTTGAGGGCTGGAGCTAATAGGGTAAATTTATCGGGTAAATCTTGTCCCATAATACGAAAATTCCAAAACACAAAATCTCCCTCCAGAACAAATTAATTTTGTATATTCTGGTATAACTGTATAAACTTTATTTAAAGATTTCAGCCTGTTATATAGATTATGATTTTGTTAAAGGCTTATGAATATAAACTCTAGAGCCAATATCATCTGTTATAGGTTTGAGTAAATGTTTGTATTTATTTTATGAGTATTATTTTTGCTTGATTTGAAACCTGTTTATATGATCTCTATAATAGTAAAATTCCTATTATATTTGTGTGTGTGTATATAATATATATATATATATATATATATATATATATATATATATATATATATATATATATATATACACATACACTATATGACTATCTACAACTGGGCTATTGACCTAATGAGTAGAGAGTTTGCCAATGGTCCGGGAGACTGGGGTTCAATTCCAGGTCCTGTCATACCAGAGACTCAAAAAATGGTACTTGATACTGCCTTGCTTAACACTCAGCATTATAAGATATGGATCAACGGTAAGGTGGAGCAATCCCGGGAATGGAGTACCGCCCTCCCCTACAGCTCAGTGTGGTAGCTATTGAAAAAGAAGCCTTCGAGTCACCAACTTTACTTATAGGACTATCTGGTAAAAATCACAGCTCATAGCAAGAATTCTTTAATTTTGAGAATAGAATAATTTCCAGTTCAACTTGCAACTGAATGATAATTGAGTGGAGTTTGAGATCACACTGAATATCATTTTTTATATTTTTTTTATTTTGTTTAATGGCATATCAACCTTTTGTGGGTCATTTAGTGACAAAGCCATCTTAGTAGACAAAGAGTAGTGATACAATTTAACCCATAGCTGGTGGGAATAAGGGTGTTCATAGTATTAGTCTGAAAGTGAACATTAATGGGGTGACTGGAGTTTGAACTTGCTTACTTTGAGGCTGCAGTCCAACACTTTAGCCATTATGCTATGGGGACTCCTCTCAGTGTCATTTTTAACCATCCAGGTCCTTGGAAATAATATGAAATGCTAATTAAATTCCTTTACTCCTTAAATGATTGATTTTAATGGCATGTCAATTTGTCTGGTTATTTTATGCTGAGAGATAAAGGAGTCATATTCATTGTATGCTCATATTTACAGTTTTGTGTATTTTTTTTAAGAGTTTAAATTTTTTTCCACATGATCCTATTTAATATGAACAATTTTTAAAAAGATCTATTTGACCCATAGATGGGACCCTCCCAGATACTGCCACTCCAGATTAGAGTGGACCTGGGAGTAATGGCTGTGGAGGGGTACTCCATACTCCCTAGAGCTTCAGAAATGGCATTTTACCATCAGATGCAGTTTAGTGCTCCCCTTCCCTTTTTTTGGGTGGGGGGTGTTCTTACCTCTCTACAAAGGATACTGTCAGCATATTATAAGCTTTTGATGCCAAGAAGATTCACTCCTTAAATTGAAACATCAGTATCGTCATAGACCAATGTTACAATGGTTACTCAATGGGTTCATGGGTTGTCTAGTTAGTTATAGATTAATGTAAATATATTTGTATTTATTTTAGTATTATTTGAATTGTTTATTATAACTTTCAAATTGGAAAAGTGTTTGTGTTTATGTTTTTAGACTCTATTTGTTTTTGGATTTAAACTTAGTCACCTCAACTTTTTATCATTACTTTTGTGAAGGACTTTCTACTGGATCATTTGTATTTGTTTTAGTTTTGTATTGTTTTTGAACATTGTTCATTTTTACTTTAATTGTAAATTGGAGTCGTGTGGAGTAATAGCTAAAGCTTCAAAGTATGTGACTTTGAACTCCAGTCGTGCAATTTTGTTCACTGTTGAACTAATACCCTCAGGAAAGGTATGAACCTCCCTGCCCTCTCAGCTATGGGTTAAATAGTATTACTGCTGTTCTTCTAAAGAATGACTTTTGCATTAAGTAACCCATGAAGGTTGATATGCCATTAAACAAAGAAAACCAAAACAAACTTAAAATGTAAATGAGGGCAGTGACATTGAAGTATTCTATTAAGTTGATATAATGAAAGTATAAAAAAAATTAAAAAAAATATATAATTAAGATCTGCTTACAGCTTGGTTCAAACATTAGCCTTTTCTGTTTAAACTGATATTGTTTGAAAAAAAAAAAAAAAACTAAAAGAAAATAACTTTACCAAATGTGTCATAGTAACAAACTTGACAAACCACTTACATATTGTGAATTTCATGCAATGAGCATGATGGAAGAAAAGGTTTGCCTTTACAATTATTTTTTGGCTTTGGCTGAAACTGTCTGTACTTGTAGCAACATGGCCAATTAAAGGAGTAACTTTACCAGTTGAGTTATGACACTGTACCATTGAATATTTGCCAAGTTGGTGTGGTTGTTAGGATATTTGTGTGTGTGTGTGTGTGTGTGTGTGTGTGTGTGTGTGTGTGTGTGTGTCTCTTATCTTGCTCCATTGGAAAATGGTCAAGATGATTTATTGATAAGCTACCAGCCTGATTCAAGGCAGCTCTTACTTCACAATAATAATGATTAACAGCGCTGTTGTTCATCACCTTGTGGCACGATAAGTTATAGCTAACCAGTTGAACTTTGTTTGGTGTTTTTTTAATGTAATAACAAGAACACTTGTGAAACTGTTAGGCTCCTTTTGTAACCAGTCCATGGTGGTATTGATGCTTCAGTTTAGGAAAGAGTGAAGGTGTCTGATTAGTGTTTCATATTTGTTTCTAATAAAAGATGATGTTCAGTATTGTAATGTTACTGAGGTGGGTTATTGGAAAAAATCAAGTCGTAACTTACAATGAAATGGGTTTATCTTACATGACATACAAGGATGTGTTAATTGAGGTATATTGCTTGCTAGTCGCCTTAAGAAATGTCGGCCGCTAGGCCAACACCATAACTGCTTATATTCAAATAGAATAGCCCATTCTAATACAGAGGGATATCATCTCTTCTCTACAACGTTCAATGTGAATTTAAAACCTACAAAATTATCATTCAGTTACAAATAGGATTGGAATTTTCTTTATTCTCTAAGATATCAACTCTTTTAAGTATATTGTCCTTAGAGAAATCTTGCAATGATGTACTGTTTATAAACTAAAATTGGAGGTACCTATAGTCTAATGCTTATTGTTGTTGGAAATGAACATGGCTGAGTTCAGAACCTGAACAAAACTATTTGCATTTCTGATAGCACTAATACCTTTGGAAAGGTATGAATCTGACTATTCTCCTTCTAGCCAAGGGTAAATAGTAGGGTAGACTGGCTCTTTAACCTTCGTATGGCAACCAGTCTTGGAGAAGGAAAACTCTGAATTTAAACCTCAACTTAAAAATTGACCTAGTGTCACATTCTGCTTGTGTGGAGGGGTTGCTCGCTCTCTCTTTCTCTCTCTCTCTCAGTGTCTGTGTGTGTGTGTGTGTGTGTGTATATATATATATATATATATATATATATATATATATATATATATATATATACATACACACACACACACACACACAGAGTCAGAAGTAATCTACCTAGGTTTCACCGCATCATCAGGATAAATTCTGACTCAAGTGAAACCTGGGTAGATTACTTCTAACTCTGTAGATATTCATATTTTGCTCTACTTGGTGTATAGAGCACTCTTACATTTAGCTTAAGGTATTCTGTCAGTGTTTTTTCTTTTGACTTGGCATTGGTATTAGTTGATTATTTTCCAGCAGTATAAATGTTTTTAGTCTTTTCTTGTTTAATGGAATTCTTTTTCCAGATATCAGATTGTACAATATTTTTTTTATTCATGAATTGTACCATGTGGGTTTTTTTTTTTTTTTTTTTTTTTTTTTTACACTATCTGAATCATAGACTAGGTATAAAACTAAAATAAATATATATATAATGTGGCTGTGGTTCGAACCATTTTTATAACTCAAGTTGCATTTTGCTCAATTCCTAAGGATGTGCTCCCTATCTTTCAACAAAGCAATTTAATTTATAAATTTCAATGTTGCTGTAATGCCACATGTATAGGGCGCACTTCCCAAAGTCTTGAGGTTAGTTAAACAGCATGTTCCAAGAGATATTCGTAACCGCACAACACTTGAGCATTCAAAATTGCTTGATTCTGCTATCTGCAAGCATTTGAATGCTTTAGATAATTGTATGGTTAATTATAATGATGAGTATTTTGGTGTCTTGCATAGAACCAGGACAAAACAACATTTAATTGTCCTGGAAGCCCTTTATATTCTACTTTACAGGTCATCTCTAATCAAGCAAAACACCAAGCACTCCTTGAACTTACTGGGAGATAATTTTTACTTGACAATAAATTCCATATATTGTAATCTCCCAATTTTGCATGTCTCTTAGTATTTGCCTCTTATATATAATGTGATGACAAATAGAGGTATTTCTTTTGTGTTATATTTTATTGTTCTCGATTAGTTTCAATCTCTGGTCAATATCAGGAGAAAGTGTTTTTTTTTTTTTTTTTTTTTTTTTTTTTTGAAGTTTTTAAAATAGTTGATATGCTATAAAAGAAGTCACGAAAAATAGCATGATGAATGCAAATTGAACTGGAAATTGCTTTTATTCTTCAAGAATATTTTAATCATATTGTACTAATAAAAAAACCCCAAGAAAATGATGTCATTTTTCTAGGTTATAGTCACACACACTAACATAAAAATTTTAGTAGTATATAGATGTAACATCAATGCCTGTCTTCCTGTTTTAATTTTAGTTTTGTTATTTAAATGTTTGATCTTGTAAACAAATTTACAAAGAGTCTTCAAGATGAAACTCTTTCTGAAGGAATTGGAAAGTTCCCTTGTGGATTATCTGCTTATTCTAAATGGAATGTCAAAGTTAGGTGGGGTTTCTACTTAGAGTTCAGTGTTCTTGTGAACCTTGCAATAAGGGAGAAAGTAATTTTATTTTGTTAGGGTGTAGTGAGAAATAATTCATAAGGGAGATATCTACCACTTGAAAGTATTGTATGAATGAGTTATTGAAAAATTAATATTTGTGTATTGTTGTTGTTGTTGTTGTTTTTATTTATTTATTTATTTTTTATTTTATAAATTTACTTTTCTCTAAGCCTCATAATTTACTCCATGGTAGTTCTTTTCGAACAATCACATCTGGACCTTAAATACTTAAGTGCTTTAAAGGCGTTTATAAAAGCAGAGTAATTTTATAATGTATGAGGGTCAGCTGAAAAGTCTATAGGCTGACCAAGATACTCTCATGAAATGTAACTAAATGAGGTTTGTTTCAACATAGTCCCCCTTGCGTTCCACACACTTGTTCCTTAGTAGTTGTAGTACTTGGATCCCATTGGTAAAAAAAGTAATCAACAGTAGATATGTTATCATATGGACTTTTCAGCCTAGAAAATAAACTTTTAGAATTTTTTATTTGAACTTTCATTTTGACAGGTAGAATTTAAGATCTTTTTAATTTTTTTTTTTT
This sequence comes from Sepioteuthis lessoniana, assembly GCA_963585895.1. Classification (NCBI taxonomy): domain Eukaryota; kingdom Metazoa; phylum Mollusca; class Cephalopoda; order Myopsida; family Loliginidae; genus Sepioteuthis; species Sepioteuthis lessoniana. The sequence goes on from CAUZXS010002659.1 coordinate 126,857, forward strand.
CTTTTTTTTAATTCAATTTTCAGAGTTAATGGTATTGAACTCTTTTTCTTGGTTGTTTAGTACAACTTTTTATTTTATTCAAAATTTTATTCTTTTAAAAAAAAACTTCAATTCTTTGGAATTAGATACTGTATTAGGGGCACTTAGTATAAAGATTATTGTAAGAAATGGAACTGATGACCCTAGTTCAAATCCAGCACAAGGCTGTTTGTGTTTTCTTTCATGCTAATGCCTTTGGTAAAGGCATGGATCCTTCTCTTCTACCCATCTAGCTATGGTAAATAGTAGGACATACTGAACTCTTGGTTAGGCAACCAGTCTAGGAGAAGAAAAATTCTGAACTCATACCAGCTTTATTCCTTTTAAAAATTGCCCTTGTGTCACATTCTGTCCATGATAGAGAGGTTGGATAAATTTCTTCTGTATAGGGAGATTTTGAAAAGTTCTTTACCCGCCAACCAAGAAAAGAATGACCTGGAACCATGAAATGTGCATTCTGTTTCATATCCCACAGTTTGACACACTTGATATTTTATTTCTCAAGTTTCTTAGACCATTCCTCCAAAAATTCAAAAGTTTTTTTTTTGATAATTTCTATATTTCTTAGCTTCTCTTGTTCCATGTTTTTCTTTTCATTTTTTTCCTTTTAGTTAATTCTAGCATTGCTCTTACCATGGCTTTCTCTGTGTTTCTGAGTTTCTTGTAGTTTACTTAATTTCCATGTTTTCAACTTGTATGTTATAGTTACTTTGTGGTCCAACCAAGAAGTAGTTGGGTTGATAACTTTTTCATAAAGAAAAAAAAAGTATTATTCATTTATAATTGAATTTATCATGTAACTGATGGTTAAAGAGTATTGTATCCATTTAATTATCAATCCAGGTTAAAAGTATGGTAAGGGGATGCTGAACTTTTTTTATTTAAAATTTTTCATTCTTTTAGACCTTATTAAACTTTTAAGTTGACCCATTTACCAAAACTTGTTCCTCCCGATGATATTGGCATCAGAAAAATCTAAAAAAAAAAGTTTGGCTTTGGATTACCTTCACAGCGCTTTTAACCTGGACTATTAATCCAGCTTAATATATCTTGTTCTTTTTAAAAATAAATATAAGTTTGATAAAGCAAAATAAAAGTATAAAACTTAAGTAGATACATTTCCTAATTCTAGCTACTGTAAATAACTTATTGGTACATTGCATTTTTTAAAACTATTAACCTTATGTTGATCAGCTTTTCAAATATGTCTTAAATTTTATTGCAATGATTACATAGGTTTTCCCACAGTTTTGTCTCATAGAGACTTAATTATTGATGTTCTGTGAAAGGATGCTTTTTATTTTTTTGCCTTCTTTCTTTTTCTTTTTCTTTGTCTTCTTTCTGTTTCTTTTTCTTTGCCTTCTTTCTGTTTCTTTTTCTTTGCCTTCTTTCTGTTTCTTTTTCTTTGCCTTCTTTCTGTTTCTTTTTCTTTGCCTTCTTTCTGTTTCTTTTTCTTTGCCTTCTTTCTGTTTCTTTTTCTTTGCCTTCTTTCTGTTTCTTTTTCTTTGCCTTCTTTCTGTTTCTTTTTCTTTGCCTTCTTTCTGTTTCTTTTTCTTTGCCTTCTTTCTGTTTCTTTTTCTTTGCCTTCTTTCTGTTTCTTTTTCTTTGCCTTCTTTCTGTTTCTTTTTCTTTGCCTTCTTTCTTTTTCTTTGCCTTCTTTCTGTTTCTTTTTCTTTGCCTTCTTTCTGTTTCTTTTTCTTTGCCTTCTTTCTGTTTCTTTTTCTTTGCCTTCTTTCTGTTTCTTTTTCTTTGCCTTCTTTCTGTTTCTTTTTTGTCTTCTTTCTACTTCTTTTTTGCCTTCTTTCTACTTCTTTTTTGCCTTCTTTCTGTTTCTTTCTACTTCTTCTTTGTCTTCTTTCTGTTTCTTTTTCTTTGTCTTCTTTCTGTTTCTTTTTCTTTGTTTCTTTCTACTTCTTTTTTGCCTTCTTTCTGTTTCTTTCTACTTCTTCTCTGCCTTCTTTCTACTTCTTCTCTGCCTTCTCCTAATAATATATAAAGATTTTTATAAGTTGATCTGATTTAGTTTTAACTGTGCTTATTCAAGAATGAATATGATAATTCTTTTAGGAATAGAATCATATTTGAAAACCTTTCATAAATCTTTCCTCTAAAATTGAATAAGTAAAAGAAATATAAACAAATGGTCTTGAAAATGTTTTGAATTTGTTTATATTTTTAAATAAAGTATTTATACTTTTTAAAATTGTATGCAAACTTGTTTATGGTGGTGGTATTTAAGTTTTCCAGTTTAGAGAGATGAGAGATGGGTGTCTGCTGGTAAAATGTGACAAGTTTAAAATGATCTGCCATTTCTGCAGGGCTGAGGAAATTTAGATTGTATTCCTTGCTGAGGGATAAGAACTCTCTAAAAAAATGTATTCTGGGTATGACACTAAACTGCATTTGGTGATGAGATTCCAATTCTGGAGATCTGGGGAGTATGAATTACCTCTTTATTGTCATTACTCACAGGTCCACTCTGACCATGTGTATCTGTTAAGGTTCTATCCCTAGGTGAAATAAATATGTTTAAGAATTATTAGTATTAGATAGGAATTCTTGATATATAACTGTAAATTATTCATTTTAAGATTAGTTATTGAAACTATTGGCATAATGTTTAGGGTGTTCACCAATGGACTAGGAGACCGGCGTTCATTTCCAGGTCGAGCCATACCAAAGACTCAAAAAATGATACTTGATACTTCCTTGCTTAACACTCAGCATTATAAGGTACAGATCAAGGGTAAGTAGGGCAATCCAGGAAAAGGAGTAGCACCTTCCTCTCTTCCTGAGTGTAGTAGCTATATAAATGGGAGCCTTCGGGTCGCCCTCGACTATGGTCGGCCAACTTAGTTGTTTACTAGGGGCTATTATAGATATTATTAGTTACTTAGGAAGTCTTATCTATCTGATAAAATAAAATGGGATTTTTTTCAAGTTGTGGCATTGTCCAAACTATTGTATGGATGCACCACATGGATACTAACAAAACTCATGGAAAAAGGCTATGTGGGAATTACACAAGATTGTTTTGTGCTATTTTGAACAAATCTCGGAAGCACCCCCCAAAAAAAAACAGCAGCTGTACAGCCACTTACCTCCCGTCTCAAAAACCATCCAAGTAAGATGAACAGAACATGTGGCACACCTCTGAAGAAACAAGGATGAACTCATAAATGACATTCTTCTATGGATCACTACACATAGACGTGCCAATGTTGGCTGACCAGCAAGAACTTATTTACATCTGGACTGTGTGGAGTCTGGATATAGTGTGGAACAATATAACTATGGGCAAACAAATAATTATTGTTAGATATTACATGGCACAATATGATTATTAATATTAGATAGGAATAGAAGGTTGTAACTTTTAGAACAAATTTTTGAATCAATCAATAAATAAAAATGGCTAACTGGGCACTTTTTGTGTGTGTGTGTGTGGTTCTGACCTTGGATTATGTGTATTACTTGATGTTTTTTTTGTTTGTTTGTTTGTTTGTTTGTTTGTTTCTTAAATTGAATTTAATTACTTAACTCCTGGTACTTGAGATATTAGATGAGTCGAGAAAATATATACTCCCTTGATTCAATCTGATCATTTATCAATTGTACTTCAGATGAGATAATTGGTTTAAAGTCACTTTAAAGTTTTCGCAACTCAGTAACCATAAAAATTAATTCTAGTTTGATTTAAATTTTAAAACCATTTTTGAATACAGTGAGTTTAGTGGTGTACAGTAGAAAAGGCTTGCAGTTGTAAAATATGCTTCTAAAGTCTACAACATCTAAAAGTTGTCACTAAATTGGTTTGTCTGTTTACCCAAATATTTCCCCATTAAAACAAGATTGTTAATATAAAATTAACTTAGAACTTGGGTGACTTAAAACTGTATCAATGGAGTGGTAGGCTAGCATCGTAACCAAATGGCTATGTGAACACTTAAAAATGTTTGTGACAAAATAGATTCTAATTTCTTTGCTGTGTTCTTTTTAAACAAAACATTTTTTAAATGTTGGTATATAATCATTTGAATGAATCATTATTATTATTATTTATTTATTTATTTATTTTTCCAATTGAATTCCTTTTCTAAACCAAAAGTTCATTGTACAGAAGTAATAAAGAATAGTAAAAAAAAAAAAAAAAAAAAAAAGATTTAAAAAAACAAATTTTAAAAAAATATTCAAGCACTCCATTAATTTATCTTATTTTTTTCCCTATGAAATTAATTGCTATTCTGATCCAATTCTTTTATAAAGAAAAAAAAAGAAAATAAAATGATAAAATTTGAAGATTTAGTAAAAAGAAAAATTAAGAGAAATTTTACATTGTCAGCACTAATGTATCCTTTATGTCTTCTAAAGCAACTGGATTTTGAAAATTCATTTTTCACCAAAATAATTAGTCTCTACCTTTTTTATAGTAAGTTGTAGATGTTTATTGTTATTCATTTTTGTCTTTTTAAAATAATTTATTCATTTTATTAAATTATGGTAATACTTAAGTGTTTGTACATAACTTTGCATTTAAGTAGCAGCTGGTATTAATTTTTTAAACAGACATTTTCGGTCTGATTAGTTTTTTTTTTTTTTTTTTTTTTTTTGTTTCAAATAATATTGGGTTGAGTCATAAATATTTTCTGTTTTTTAAAAGCTCATTGTAACAATGCATTTCAAACTTCCAATGTTTTTAAGTGCAACTGGAAATTACCTTTGGGGCTCGTGGTGGTGTAATGGTTAAAGTGATGGACTGCGGAATCGTAGTAAGCGAGTTCGTGCTCCAGTCACGCTATTATGTTCACTTTCGGGCAAATACCCTTTGGAAAGGTATGAACCCCCTTATCCTCCTAGCTACGGGTTAAATAGTACCACTAATGTTCTTCTAGGAGAATGGCTTTGACATTAAATAACCTACAAAGGTTGATATGCCATTAAACAAAGAAACCGAATCGAACCGAAAATTACCTGATTGAAGAGTGCCTCCATCGGTCATTCTTATTTCAATATTGAAAGAGTAACAATCATAATATATGATCTTGTGCCTTTAAAATGAAAGAACTGAAAGTGCATATTTGACATGTGATGTTGTGGAAGTTAAACAGCTTAGAAAATTTCTATGGTTAATAATGACACCTTGGCCATAAACAAACAAATCCAGTTTCATTCTGGCAATACATCATTGAGAAATGAACCTAGACCAGGATGCTCATCAGATCTCTATCAAGGTGCTTTAAGAGAATTGATGGATTGGTATCCTTGTAAAAGTATTTGAGAATTAGCCTTCGACCTCAGCAATCCACAATCTACCATCACTTGAAAAAGATAGGAAAAGTAGGCAAACTGGACGTTTGGGTTCCTCATCCTCTTTGTGAGAAGAATTAGGAAGATCGCATATCCATAGTGACAAGTTTTTTCTTTGCAGGGGAATTAACTTTTTTTTTTTTTTTCTTCCAAGAATATCGTTGCAAGTGACAAAAAAATGTGTCTTTTATGACAATATCAAATGCAAAAGACAGTGGATTGACAAAGATAGATCTCCACAGCCAAAGGCAGAGATTCATGTAAGAAAAGTTATGCTGTGTGTATGTTGGGATCACCACAGTATCATTCATTTTGAGTTTTTAAACTTCAATCAGGCACTATGCAAACTTAGACTATCAATAACTGCAATGTGTGCATGGAAATCTATGAAAATTTCCTGTACTCATCAATAGAAACTTTGTGCTTCTCCATGATAATGCAAGGCCACATACAATATTTACACAGGAAAAAATACTGAATTTACTCTAGTCTGTTATATTCCATCCACCATATACACCAGTCTTTGCAGTCAGGGATATCCCTCTTTTTCGTTCTCTACAAAATGCTCTGGGTGACACAAAATTTTATTGGGGCTGTAGAATACACCGACTGCACCTCTGCACAGGGATAAGAAGATTGGGTGAAAATGTTTGTGGAAAACTTCTTGAGCTCAAAACCAGTTAAATTTTTCTTGATAAGAATTGACAATCTTTCTGATAAATGACAAGAAAATAATGGTGAATATAATGTTGATGGAAATTAATTCATTGTTTAGATTATTTATGAATAAATGATATTTTACTAAAACAACTTATTTATGATTCAACCCTTGTATTGTATTTTATATATATATATATACACACACACACACACACACACACACACACACACACACACACACACACACACACACACACACACACAGAGAGTCCCTAACTAAACTAATAGGATTTTAGGAACACCAGTAAATTAGATACAAAGGGGATGATAATAGTAAGCTAACAATTAAAAATGTGTCCTTATTTGTTGAAAGATTTTGCTTATTAATTTCAGTGAAAAGTATTTTTTTTAATATGAATTATTTTTTGTTTTTACCCCTTTTAATTTACATTTAAAATGATATATAAAATATGTAACCTTATACTGATGAAAAGTTTAGAATATTTTCATGATTTTTTTGTTTGTTTCTAATAAATTACTTTTTACAGTTAGTGCTCAGTTACAGGACTTTTTTTTTTTTTTTTTTTTTTTTTTTTTAGTCAATTTTTGTAAAAGCAGCATGGTTTTAATACAAATTTTCATGCCTTACTATTTACCTATAGCTGAGGGTGGGACAGGTGGATTCATGCCTTTCCTAAGGGCATTAGCACTAAATAAAATGCAAACAGCCTTGTCAAGGTATAGAACTTCGGTCACTGAGTTTCTTTTTTATAACTTTCATGCCTCAAATATTTTTTGTAGTATGTTGTTAAAGATTGATAAACCGTCATTCTATATTATGCAGTTTGGATTTTAAAATAATTTATAATTTGGTAGTTAAGTGCTAAATGAATCTTTCAATTATATTTTAATGTTATATATTGATAAACAGTTTGAAAGATGGAGTACTTTTGCTTAAAATGAAAATTAATCTTAAGGTCTATATTTAATAAGTGTATATGTGTTATATATATATATATATATATATATATAATATATGTATGTATGTGTGTGTGTGTGTATATGAGAGGGAGAATAGCATGATCGGTTTTTGATGTCTGAATATTGAAATTGAGAAAGTCTGATTTTTGAGTAAAGTTTTAGTTCACTAGTTAGAAAAAAAAAATCTCTGGAATTAACTGGGTGGAACATTACTGAATTAGTTGGAGTCCTTGATCTTTTAGTTAGTAGTCTCTGGTTCAAATCTAGTTGTAGTATTTAAATATTTAATTGTTATAGTTGGTAAGTTGTGGTTCATCTGGATGTTGGTTCTTTAAATTGATAAGCACTCCTAAGTACAAATTAAATGGTATAATAATTTTGTTAAGTAGCGATTAGGATTTTAAAATCTGCATAAATACTTACTTTCTTTTGAAAAAAAGTTATCTTGGTTGATAGGATTCTATATGAAGAACAACATGTTAACTTATTTTGATTTAATTTATTTTTTTAATGAAATTAGTTTGTCTGCTTGTGGGTTTTGCAGCATGTATTTGTATTTTGAGAAAAAAATCTTCTCAATGCCAACTGAATTAGTGTGTGTGTGTGTGGGGGGGGGCATAGTGCTTAATGTGATAGACTGAGACATTTTAGTCATTGAGTTCAAACTCCAGTTTTGTCATTGCATTTAGTTTTGGACTCATACCCTTGGGAAAGGTATGAACCCTTTTATCCCAGCTATGTGTTAAATTGTACCACCACTCTTCTTCTACAAGTATGGCTTTGGTATTAAATAACTCTTGAAGATTGATATGCCATTAAAACAAAGAAACAAAACCTTGTCTTTATTGGGAATCCTTTGAGATGAGGCATTTTAAAACTCTGGCTGGCTTGGGTAGGAATTGAAACCGCTATCTTCTGACAATGCTCACCTGGAACCATAGAGATTCAACGCCTCTATCCGCTGTGCCACGGGCCCACGGCGCAGCAGATAGAGGTGTTGAGTCTCTATGTTTCCAGGTGAGCATTGACAGAAGATAGCGGTTTCAATTCTTGGCGCAGCGGATAGAGGCGTTGAGTCTCTATGGTTCCAGGTGAGCATTGTCAGAAGATAGTGGTTTCAATTCCTACCCAAGCCGGCCAGAGGTTTACTTGGTCAAAAGCATGGTGCGATAGACAACAACTATGGAAGGCAGTAATTACTGGGGATACGGTTACAAGACTCGACATTCCTATCCGAGGTCGTGGTTAATCATCTGAAGAAGGCCAGAGGTGAAATTTGGCCAAAACGTAGCGAGAAGAAACACAAAACTACCGAGATGAGGACAAAAAGTCTGCGAAAAAAAAAAAAAAAAAAAAATTCTTAAACAAAACCTTCTCAAGTTATACTATTGCTCTTTCAATTATCTCTTTCAAATAATGATTTTATAATGAATCATTGTGTCTTTTACTGGTTAATAATTTCTGAAAATAGAGAAAATTAAAGTTCAGAAATTTGCAACTTTTAAATATAAATACGTATACCTATTCTTGTTAATCTTGTCTGCTAAGCTTAACGTAATTTTGTCGCAAGGCCACCAACATGTGACGCCCAGTAAGGATCAAACTCACTAATAATGCTCTGCAAAACCAACTTGCTAACCATTATACCATAACAATATTCTCTAGTTATTTATCAAGCTTAGTTGTAACTCCATTTTTGAAGTAAGGGACATCCAGTGAGAATTTGACTTAGTATTAATGGTCTGCTAGCTTAGCTTGTTAACCATTACACCACTTAAGGTTCCTACACTTGATAATTTTAGTCAGTTCTGGTACATATGGATGTTTTTTAACTATAATTTTTTTTGTAATAGTCGTAATGTTCCTAGTCATTTGTAAATGAGTTCCTTTTTAAATAATTCTATATACCAAAAAAAAAAGTATCACTCAATACATTTAAAAATAATTTTTTTCTTTATGTAAATTAGTGTTTAGTAACATTAGGCATGGTAGTTTGCTGGCAGTTATGTTTTTATTGCTTTACTAAGTTTATTTTTTATTTTTATTTATTTTTTTTTCTTTCATTGCCTTTATACAATGAATTTGAAAGTAGTTATGAATGAAGTGGAAAAAGTCTTCAAAGTAACTTTTAGTTTTAGCAGTGGAGGCAAATGTGTTTTCTGCTAACAGACTGACCAAATGGTGACCTCTTGTGAATGATTAGACCCGTGCAGAAAGTGAACTGCTAAAAGTGAGCCTTACTTCTGTGTGACTGATGAATGACGATTGTCAAAAGCTGACCTTGATCTGTGTTTTGTCATTGTAATTTCCTGCCGCTTACTATTGTGTGTGCATTGGCTCATGTTTCAGCTAGCAGTTTTTAGTTTTCATCAGAGACTGGAGTGTTTTCTCAGTACTAATGTTGGCTAAAATATATGACCACAAGTAGCAATTCAGTATAATTGTTTCTATAAATAAGATAAAAACCATGTTGTTGCCATATAGTAATAAATATATCAATTGTATCTGTATCATGCAAATGAGAGAAAAAATAAAAATAAGTACTTTTTATTTATATATATATATATATATATATATATATATATATATATATATATATATATATATATATATATATATTATTTTTTTTTATTTTTTTTATTTTTTTTTTTATTTTATTATTATTTTTTATGTGAGAAGAATTTTATTTAAAAAAAAAAGATGTAGCATTTTTTTGTGTTATGATAATGATTAATTTTGTATTTTACTAAGTTAAAAAAGATAGTTGTTTTAATTAACTTTAAAGCAGTATATTTTATTTGTTGAGCTTTGATATATTTTTTTTCTTATTTTTTTTCTTCAATTTGGTGCAAATATCAAACAACTGTTGAGTGGTTAATATTTAGTTCTTCTGCAAGAGATATCTTATTTTGGTCTGGTCCAATAATCTGGTTTGGTCATATAGTATATCTTAGGCAGGAATAAGCTAGGTACTGCCCATCCCTCTCTAGGTCTACAACTTGTCTGAATTCAAAATTTTCCTTCTCCTAAACTGATTGCCATACCAAGATTGAAGAGCCCAGTCTGCTTTACTATTTACCCATAGTTGGAGGAAAAAATAGTTGGATTCATACCTTTTCTTAGGGTATTAGTGCTATGTGAAATGCAAATAGCCTTGTCCAGGATTTGAACTCGGGTAGCTAAGTCCGTTTCCAGTGATAGATACCACAAACACCTTTTTTAAGAGTCCCAGAAATCAGTCTTTCTCCTTTCAGTTGCTTATTTCAAATGTATTTCATTAATGACTGTTGAAAGAATATTTGCTTTCTTAAGAATTCTTTGGGTCTACTTGAATTATAACCCTCAATTAGTTGTCAATAGCAGGATATCTGTGACTCTCCTGATCACCAAGGCCCTTGTCATTGTTATAAAATTTTTTAAACCAATTTTGAGTCGTACATTTGTTAACCGTCCCCTGGCCAAATACTTTGTTAATATTGTGAGCGATTTCTATCACTTTATTGTATTTTAAACTTGAACAATAAAATCACTCAAATTTGCTTTTTTTAAATTTTTTATTTCTAATGAAGAGGCAATAACACTTGTTGATAAAAATATAAACTTTCTTTATTTACTATGAAATGTCAAAACCTTTGTGGGAGAGAGAAAGAGAGAGAGTTGAACTGCTATAAATGACACCATGTAGAGATGGATATATTCCAAACCTTGCTTCTTTGTGGTTCTTTTATGGGAGGCTGATATAGGGCTGGCTTCTCATCCTGGGGACTGCTGCCTAAAATGGCATGACATGCCTACTCTGCTGACTGCCAACTCCGACTGACCCATAGGATTGGAAACTCTTATCATTATGTATTTTTCTGACGCCCACACATTTCCTTCTGGTGTCCCACATGCGTGGTCGTGAGGCATTTCTGCTGTCCCTTGTTTCCTGTTTACAAAATCCACACTAGCCACCTGTCAAAGGTCAATATGTAACACGAATTTGACAACTTAAGATGCACAAAAATACTGAAAACAAAACTATTAACATAAATTTATAGAGTAAAATTAATGCTTTTTAGATGTTATATAACATGAAGTGCTCATAGTGTAATGATTATCATCGCAGAAAATGGATATGGTGAACAGAATTCAAATCCTGCACCAGGCGGTTTGCATTTCACATAGTGCTAATACTCTTGGAAAATGTATGCATCCAAGTATTCTTTCAGCTATGGGTAAATAGTAGGACAGACTGAGCTCTTTAACCTTGGTATGGCAACTGGTCTAGGAAAAGGAAAACTCACACCTGTTAAATTCCACTTAAAAATTGACCTAGTGTTGCATCCAGTTTGAGTGGAGGGGTTCATAAATACATATATCGCATGAACAGTTAAATAATAGTTTATTTGAAAATATACCTCAGAGTTTAAAGTAACAAAAACTGCAGTTATATTTGCACCAACCTAATGCAAAAATACTTATTGATATTTACTAATCTTAGTTTAGTACAGCTGAAAGGAAAATAAGTCATTTACTAAGATGATATTAATTTGGCACAAGATCAGAAGTATGGAGCAGCCAGTGAGAATCAAACTCTACCTGCTAATCATTATACCACTCATGTAGGAAGATTGTGTTGTATTCATCTTCTAGATGGAAGAACTTTCCTGTGTAAAAAGGAAAAAAAAAAAAAAAAAAAGTTATGAAATACTGGTTGTTACCTGGAGTAACATACTTAACACTGACCTCTGTTTCCAGTGGGAAGTCCTTGACGATTTCAACCACAAAACAGGCCTCTTGCAAATGTTTACTATTTTGTTAATTTTCTTTAGGCAACATAAGTTCTATAGCAAGTAATTTGTCTGCAATTATCAGCTGAAGTAGGAAGTCTGGTATTTATAAATTTGTTATGTCTCAAGTTGCTATGAAATGAAAGGTAGAAATATCTCATGAGTGAATATGTATAATAAAATTAAAAAAAACCAACAACCTGTGTTTAAGCAGCAATTAAAAATTATGTTTATAAGGTTACCTTGATTTTGTCTGGTATTACTTGAATGATTTTCTTAAAATAATGCTTTGTATTAGGTTGATGCAAAACTTTCCAGAAGTCTTTAAAAAATTTTTCATTCTCTTCATTTTTGACAAAATCTTTTGATATAAATTCAAAGTATAATTATTCAGTCTTCAAAGGATTTCCCTTGACTTTCTATAACTTTATATCCACTTTTTAGTCAAATCTGAACTGTGTATTTTATCATGATGGCTTAAATTTTCATTTTCTTGTGAGAGGAATTTTTCAATATTTTCATTTGCTAAAATCATAGGCCTAACAAAATGTGTTGAATCAAGTGACACAAATGATAGTCTAAGAGTAATGGGTCTCAAGAATAGCTTATGTGTAGAAGAACTTCCCATCCTGACTTCCTCATTATGTATGGTGTTGTATTTGCAACATGGAGATGTGTTCTCATGCTGCAAAATCAACAAATAACATCTTGTGCCCAGTAAAAGAGATCTTTTCTTTTCTAATATAACATTCAGACTAGCCAATTGCTCATTGTAGTGTCATAGAGTAACAGTTTGTCTAGCAATTTATTCCCTTTTAATCCCAACAAACATAGAAGATGGCTTAACATTCAAACAAGCCAATTGTTCACTGTAGCATTGTGCAGTAAGTTTGTTCAGGTTCCAGTAGTTTATAACAAAGAATTCCTTTCAAATTCCACTTAACACAGAACTTTCCTTTGGATTCCATTTAAGTTGTAATGTTGAATGTTGTCTTGAATACAACCATAATTTTCTTTATTGATTTTCACAATAAATCCATTTTTCATTGTTAGTGACTATTTTGGCCAAAGATGATTTTTTTTTTTTTCTGGTTTGGTTAAGAGGAACTCATATTTAAAGATCTGATTAATCTTTTGTTCTATAAGTTTATGTAGGACCTGTTTTCTTAAGGCTTGTAAGATGTCTCTAAAATAATGCAAAACATAGTGCTTGGAACCTTTACACTGACTTAAAGTATACAAATAAAGTCTATTAATAGGGGAAAAAAAATCGGGTATAAAAAAATAATTATTTGAATATTGATGTTCAGAAATATTTCTTGCTTTTTATTTCAAAATATTTTTTGCTACTTTTGAAAATTCTTCATTAATCACCTTGGATATTTTCCCTATTGCTTTATCATTTTTTTTGATTGTATGTTGGTGAAGAATTTTACTAAGTGCGTTGATTAATCATTAATTTATTTTTGTGAGGAGTTCTTGTGGTGTAGTGGTTAATATGATAGACTGTGATTTGAAGTTCAAACTCCAGTTGTGTCACTATGTTCACTTTCAGACCAATACCCTTAAGAAAGGTATGAAGCCTATTATCCCCTGCCTTTAGCTATGGGTTAAGTAAATAGTACCTCTATTGTTCTACAAGGATTCGATTCACATCAGGTGCCCCATTCATGCAGCCTTGTGCTACATCTAAGCAAAAAGCTTAGTAAATTACTACTACTGTTCTAAAAGGATGGATTTGGCATTAAATAACCCATGAAGGTTGATATGCCATTAAACAAAGAAACCAAACCAATTCATTTTAAAAATTTTGTTAGTAGTGACTTTATTGTTTTGTTCCTGAAATTTTACTATTTATTTACTTTATTTTAATATTTTATATATTTTAAGATTAACTTTATTTTAATGATTACTATTTTATTTTTTGAAACTTAAAAAATTTTTTTTCCAATATAAAGGACAATGCTAAAAAGTTCTAAGCTTAACAAAGAACACATGTAATGCTAATGCTATTTTACACACACACACACACACACACACACATTGAAGTCTGATGCACTTGGTACATTGTTTTAAGTTTTTTTAACCTTTTCAAAAAAAAAAACAAATTTCAAGAAAATAAAAAGTTGGGCTGAGAATTTTTCAGCACTCCCTTGTAGATGTCAATCTTTTAGCTGTCTTGTTTTAAAAGAAGGCAAAGGGTTTTTTTTTTTTGGGGGGGGGTCACCTACTTGCTCTATAAATTCTATTAAGATACTTTATTTCCTGTTGGTTTTATCAAGGTTTGTAGTTTTATTTGTGGGAGGAGAGTTAATTTTTCTTATATTTTTCTCTGTACAGGTAGCAATGAAATAGGTTTTCCTCCAAGTTATGCAGTTGGACTGTAATTTTTTTCTTCTTTACTGCAGTAGAAGTCGTCTATTTACTGTCAGTGAATACAGAAGTCCTTGGTAAAGCGTTCAATAGTTAGGACATTATCTGCACTACATAAGCTTACATAACATTGATCTCTGTTGGCTTGTTAAGTGTAATGTAAGAAAAGATACAAAGCAATTAAATTTTGATAGCGGTTAGTGAAGACTTGTAATTACTAAGTATTTCACTTTGTTGATGTTTATAACTTAAAATTTTCCAAATTAACCCACAAAGATAAGCTTTCTGATAGTTCAAATTGTTTATTTTTTTTACTTTAGACAAATTTTGTATGTTATGTTAAAAAAGATTAGACTCCAACAAAATTATTGCCGTGTAGAATTATGTATATTTCAATAAAACTAATACATATATAAAATCATCAAGTTGTACAGTTAGCATGGATTTCCCTGACTCTTTCTTGCCATTTGTCCCTGTCATCCTCCTGGCAGGTCTTCTAGACTACATCCTGTGTCTTTACAGAGCTGTTGTAGGTAAGTTCTTGTTGGTCTACCAACACTGGTTCGTCCATGTGAAGAGGTCCATAGGAGAATGTCACTTATGAGTTTGTCCTTGCTTCTACAGCAGTGTCTTGCATGCCTTGTTCATTTTATTTGGTGTGTGTGTGTATATATATATATATATATATATATATATATATATAATTTCTGGAGGTGTGTTGAGTGCAACGGTTACCATTGTAGGAAATGGAATCTGAAACCTGAGTTCAAATCCTGGACAAGGCTGTTTGCATTTCACTTTGTGCTGATACTCTTGGGAAAGGCATGAATCTATCTTTTTTTTCCCCTCTAACTATGGATAAATAGTAGGGCAGACTGAGTTATTTAAGTAACCATTCTAAGAGAAAGAAAACTCTGAATTCAAACCAGCTGTACTCTGCTTATCAAATTAACCTTGTTTCACATCCTGCTTGTAATGGAGAAGCTTGGTTGTTTGGTTTTTATGGCATATCAACCTTTGTAGGTTATTTAACGCCAAATCCATTTTTATGCAAATAGTCAGTTCTATTTCAAACAATTCAGTTTACCATGAGTACCCAGTTTAATTGTCAAAAACATTTCTATTTCAAGCTATTCAATTTATTCAATCGGTTCTAATTCAGCTAAGTGTAAGTAGAGTTTCAATGTCAAAAACAGTTCCATTTCAAACAATTCAGTTTAGCGTAAGCTTGCAGTTTAAATGTAAGTACAGTTTAAGTGTCAAAAACAGTTCTATTTCAAGCTATTCAGTTTTGTCAAACAGTTCAGTTTAGCATAAGTATGCAGTTAGTTCTATTTAACCCATAGATAAGGCCCTATCAGGTGCTACCATTCTGGGTCAGAGTGGACCTGGGAGCAATGGCAATGAAGGGGTGCTCTGCATTCCCCAACGATCCAGCATCACTGGAACCTCACCATCAGATTTAGTGTCATATCTAAGACACTCATGGTGGGGTCTTACCCCTCTGGAGAGAAGCAATCAGTGTATTCTACAGCCCCAGCCGACTGGGCAATACACAGAGTTAATGTAAAAACAGTTTTATTTCTGATAATTCAGTTTAGCATAAGTACACAATTTAGATGTCAAAGCAGTTCTATTTTTAACAATTCAATTTAGCATAAATATGCAGTTTAAATACAAAAAACAGTAAACTCAAACCACAGTTTAGTTCTATTTAACCCATAGATAGGATCCTATCAGGTGCTACCACTCTGGGTCAGAGTGGACCTGGGAGCAATGACAATGAAGGGGTACTCCGGATTCTCCAAAGCTCCAGCATTACTGGAACCTCACCATCAGATTGTTTAGTGTCATATTCATGACACTCGCTGGGTGGGGGCGGCCTTACCCCTCTGCAGAGAAGCAGTCAGTGTATTTTACAGCCCCAACTAACTGGACAATTGTAATGGTGAAGTTGGGTAAATACTTTATATATAAATTTTGAGACTGTTGTATTTTATGATAGACAAATAACACCTTGACCTTTAGCTTGGGATCAGAGAGTGGTAGCTATGTTCTCACTTTGGAGTGCAATGCAGCAAAAAGTAAGGTATGTCTGGTTCTAGGGATTTCAGCTCTGAAGCAGCACTGGTCATAAGTACCCACCCATGTTAAATTTGACCATGTTGTACGCTACCCCTGTGGTGGGGTATTTAGATATTGACTTTGTAAAATATTATTTACATATTTAGCTGTTTGTGTTTTGGTTTGGTAAAGGCATGATTCCAACAGTTCTCTACTAGCTATAGATAAGTAGTAGGGCAGACTGGGTTTTTAGTTTTGAGAAAGCAACAAAGAAAACTGAATTCAAACCAGCTGTACTCTGCTTTAGAAATAATCTTGTGCCATAGCTTGCTCATAGTGGAGGAATTGTGTGAATACAAGGGTCTTTCAAAAGCTTCTAAGCCTCACCTAGAAAGAAGAGCAAAGCTGAACATTTTTTTTTTTTTTTTTTTTTGGCAACACACTACCACTTCTGAAAGTAGAAAAAAATCTGGATTAGTTTTGTTTTATAAGTGTTAGAATCTTGCCACAACAAAAATGTTCAGCTATGCTTTTCTTTCTGGGCAAAGCTTAGAACTTTCTGAACGACACTTGTGCATACATACTTGGTCCTTGTTAAGCAAGGATGGGTTTTATTCTTAGCAATCATGCTGGTTATCAGTAAGCTTAGTATAAACTCTTCTTCTCTGCTAGTTAATCAGTGCTACTTGAGTATCCCTTTAAGGCATAAATATCTTATAACAAAAACATCAAATTAAAACTGGAATGATTGTATTTAACTTTGACCTCATTTGATGAACTAAATTAGATTAGGCTAAATAAAAGTCTATGGAGCATTGTTTTCGTCATTAAAACAAATTCTTACATCTGACTAGTTTGACACAATGAGTTATTGTCTGTCTTTACTTCTATCTATTTATTTATTTATTCCACTTGCAAATGAAACTGAACGGCTGTAAGTAGAGTTGTTCTACTGGAGTGGCATACAAAACTCTGAAGATAGGTAATCTGCAGAGCTTACTTTTGTAATTTAGTGCCTTTTGGTAGATAATCATTCTTGATTTGTTGACTAAAATGTTCTGTTATTGTTCAATATTCTCATGAATAAACAAAAAAATCTATTTGTCTGCATTGGGTAATAATTGGACTTTGTTTTTATTGTTGATTCTTCTCAATTGTTTGTTTTTGTTTTGTTTATTTTTAGATTAAAAATTTTTTTTTTATTTCTTCCTGTTTCTATTTGCTTTCTTACTTATGGAAATAACTTCATTGGGATTTGCTTTTCTTGCTTGCATGTCTAATAACAAAAAAAATTTTTTTTTTTTTTTTTTCTTTTTATTTATTTTTCTGCTGCTGTATTTTTATTTAGCTTGCATCAGTTGTAATTCATGTGGAATGATCTTGGGGTGCTTGGGTCTTTAGGGATCTGTGGAGAAGCTGTTTGGAAACTTGTGGTCTGAGTTGAGTGTTTTTTAAACTTTTGTTTAAACAGGAATAAATCTTCTTTCTGTCATAGTCTCAGTATCTATGGATCTCCAGGCATTGTCCTAGGTTCATGGAGTGTTATGAATTTTCTTACAGTAAAACTAAAATGTTTATAAATTCCATTGGGTTATTTTTTTGTATACACTGATGGAAAAATAAAACTGTGATACCCTTAAGAATGATGCTGATTTTTGACCTGGGTGTAGTATGTGCATGCAATTTGAATATTGTTGTTACATCCCTTATTTTGGAACCTGTACCCTTAGTGAGGTGTATTCATCTTGCGTCTTTGTTGTTGACAGAAGTGACACGAGGTCAATTTTAAGTTGCATACAGCTACTTTGGTTTAATTTGATTTTATGGTATATCAACCATTATAGGTTATTTAAAGCCAAATCCTTTTAATACAAATATATTAAATATATACGATTTGGATTGGTTGGGTTTTACAGCACATCAACCCCTGTAGGTTATTTAATGCCAAATCCTCTTTATACATATATATTAAATATATATGATTTAATTTGGTTGGGTTTTATGGCATGTCAATCATTGTAGATTATTTAATGCCAAATCTTCTTTATACATGTATATCAAATATATGATCTATAAACACATTTTGTAGATAACGTTTTTAAATGAGCCTGAGATCATTTTTCTTTTTGCACATGATTAAGTGGTTGCAAGTATTTCTATCTAATACAAATAATTATATTTACTATTAATTTTTTGTTTGTGCACATTTAATTGGATGTAACTATGATTTGTAAGTGAGTAGTTTATAGGTAATTTCATTTTCAAATGAGTTACAACTAATTTGTTTGCACGCTAGTATTGCTATTGTTTTTACACCATTAAATGGTATCAATTATTACTATCTAACACTTATAATTCTATTTAATATTAATTATGTTTGCACACAGTGAAGTGGTTACAAGTATTGCTATTTAACACAAATAATTCTATTCAACATTACTCTATTTGTTTGTGAGATATAGCAATACTGTGTGCAAAAAATTCAATTAAACATCAGTCATTTGTTTACACACAGTTAAATGTAAAACAGTTCTATTTGACCTATAGATAGGACCATATCAGGTGCTACCACTTCAGGTCAGAATGGACCTGGAAGTAGTGGCAATGAAGAGGTATTCCACATTCATCAAAGCTCCAAGAGTGGAATGTCATCAGAATGTTTTGTGTCATATCCAGGATACTCGGGGGGTGGGGTCTTACCCCTCTGTAGAGATGTTGTTGGTATATTCTACAGCAGTAATCAACTGGGATAAGCTACTTTGAATTCAATTTTATTTCTCCTAGATAGGTTGCTGTATCAAGGCTAAAGAACCATGTTACTCTTCTACTCACTCATTGCCCAGTCGGCTAGGGCTGTAGAATATACTGACTGCACCTTTGCAGAGGGGTGAGACTCCCCCAATGAGTGTCCTGGATATGACACTAAACAATCTGATGGTGAGGTTCCAGTAATGCTGGAGCTTTGGGGAATGCAGAGCACCCTTTTTTATTGCCATCGCTCCCAGATCCACTCTGGCCCGGAGTGGTAGCACCTGATAGGGCCCTATCTATTCATTAAATAGAACTAACAGCATACTTATGCTAAACTGAATTGTTTGACTAAACTGAATAGTTTGAAGTAGAAATGTTTTTCACTATTAAACTGTACTTATATTTAAACTGCATGCTTATGCTAAACTGAATTGTTTTAAATAGAACTGATTATTTACATAAAAATGGATTTGGCATTAAATAACATACAAAGGTTGATATACCATAAAACCCAAACAACCAACCATCTACTTGCTCATAGTTGGTGGGGGTGTGTGAAAAGAAATGGATTCATGCTTTACTAATTATTGATCTGTCTATGTGATCAGTTATATTACCTCTGTTTAATCTTTATCAAATTAAAACACATTTGGGTGTTGCAATTTTATTTTCTGTCAGTATTTATCTTATTTGCATAATACTGGGTAGCCTAAAAAAATCTTGTTAGTATTGTGAAATAACATTAGAAACGTTTAGTTTCAGCTTACTTCCTTCAAAAACATAATTTTGTATTGCAGCAACTCTTAAATCAATGTATAACTTTTTTTGTTGTCAGAATTGGCATATTTTTTGTTGCTTGATTCTGATAGTGAAGATAAAATAAAATAAGCAACATTTCTGGTTTGATTTATTTTTATTAGGAAAGTAAATATGTAACAGACTTTAAAAGAAAAAAGACAATTTATGAAGAAGTTGCTGAGAATTATTGAAAATGTCAAAACTAGTTTGTAAAATATCATGCTAAAAATTTCTTAATGAATATTTTCATGCTTCAGTAGACCAGTTTAACTTGATAACTATCAATTGAAGATATTACTTGACAATAATCAATGCTATACAATGTGGAAGATGGTTATCATTACCAAATATATTCAAATTGAACATTGAAAATCATTTGCACCAGCTTGATTTGTCACTTTAATATGAGGCTTTCACATTAGTTAGATGAAAAAAATCCCCAAAACTGTCACATTTCTATTAGGAAAACAAAAATACTTCTTTGATATTTGAGATAGACGTGAAAAATTGGGTATATTATAATAAATCATTTTGCGAGCAAAAGGAAACACTTTGATTTTAGATTGCACAATTTTCATTTTAACATAAAAAAAAATATCGTAATATAGTTTTTAGAATTCAGACAATAGAAAATCATGGACTTATTAATAAGTGTCAATATCTAGTATCTCACTATGTTCTACCATCTTTAGCTGCTTCAGTATGGCATGTGGTTATAGAAATTTGATGGATGCATGTTTACATTCAAAAACAGGAGATTTGAGGCTGGCAACTCTTCTCTATAACAAATATACTTGCCATAAAGCTGCAACACTATCATAGATGAAGGTGTTGCAAGCTCTATGCTTATTTTGCTTTCTTGCTGTTTGTTCTTATAACTGTTTGTATTTATCCAACTCCTCTGCATGACACAAGATCAATTTTTAAGTGGAGTTTACCAGGTTTGAATTCAGTTTTCCTTCTCCTTGACCAGTTGTCATACCATGCATGGTTAAAGAGCCTAGTGTTTGCTACTAATTTACCCATAGCTGGAGAGAGAATAGTTGGATTCAAACCTTTTGCAAGGATATTAGCACTTTGTGAAATGCAAACAGCCTTGTCCAGGATTTGAACTCTGGTTGCCATGTCTATTTCCAGTGACCATGACCACTATGCCAAGAATACCTCCTTATAGTGTTGTATCAATTAGAAATTTAGTTCAGGCAAAACTGTTGTGAAATAATTTAATTATCATTTATCAAATATGGGTTTAACCCATTCACTGCTAGTGTTGCTATTTTAACCCTTACATCTATATTTGTTTTTGTTGAATAGCCATTTCAAATGGTAACTAAGATAATTTAGGTTTTATTTTGGCAAATTAATCAAACTGCAGAAAATGAAGCTAATGTACATCCTTGGTTATAATTTGTTTGTTCTCCATATTGCCATGTGATACATTTATGCGTCATGGTCATATTTTTCTTTTCTTTATTTTTTTTTTTAACAAAAAAGAACCGCTCTACAAATCAAGGTAATAAAAATAATGACTGATATTTTATTGTTATTTAGATAAATACAAACTGGAATAGACAAACATGTGCATCAGAGGTGACATGCCACAAGAAGCAAATGTGGCAGTAAATGTATTGATAAGTTTATATGCTGAATGAATATAAGTTTTCTTTGAGATGAGCTGCAATGATTTGTTTAGTATAGACTTATATCTATTCTTCTTAATCATTTCAATAGGGATCTCTTTTCTGTATATGATTGAATTTTTTTTTTGTAGGTTATTTACAAGATATACCACATTGCTATATGTATGGCCTGCTTATGTTTACAATTCACAAAATTAGGATTTGTAAGCTTTTTAAGAAAGAATTAAAAAAAATTTAATTTTGATGAAATTTTATATCAAAATGACCTTTTAAAGTAATTATCTTAACGTGTTTATCTGATAGCTTTTATAGATGCA
The DNA here is from genome assembly GCA_963585895.1 of Sepioteuthis lessoniana. Taxonomy (NCBI): domain Eukaryota; kingdom Metazoa; phylum Mollusca; class Cephalopoda; order Myopsida; family Loliginidae; genus Sepioteuthis; species Sepioteuthis lessoniana. The sequence continues at coordinate 148,559 of CAUZXS010002659.1, forward strand.
ATTATTTAAAGTTTGAATGCTAGACAAAAAATTTCTTTGTAGATTATATAAAGGAAAATTATCTATTACTTTTTTTTTTTCCTAAAGTAAATTTTTTATCTGATATTCTTGATAACATATGTCCACAAAGGTTGATATGCCATTAAACAAAGAAACCAAACCAATCATGTGTTAACAAGAATAGCAATACTCAAGTATTGTTATTCTTGATAACACAGTTTTGCAATTACAAAAACTTTGCTGTTCCAAACTTTCTGAATACTATTGAGTATACATATGCACTATTGGATTCTCAGATTTAAAAAGAAAAAAGTTCAACCCCTCCCCATCTGCCAAAAAAAAAAAAACAAACCCTGATACATTCTATTCATTTTTAAATAATTATGGAAATTATGGAATTTTATTTATCAAAACTACCATATAGATTTTTTTCTACGTCACCATAAGAAGCCATGACGTAATGGCTTATGTTACCATTACAATGGAATTTTTCATTATTCCAGTGAGAATAGATTGTGTGACCAACATAGAAAGTCATATTGTATTTTATATAAGTAGATTTGATAAAGTAATAAATCTTTCTAGCACATCTAATTTGTATGTTGAATCATGTTGGACCATTTAAGATAGCTTTGAAAAAAACTACCCTGGGAGAAAAAAAAATCCTTTAATTTTTGATTAGTATGTTTTTTCAATTGGTATAATCATCTGAGAAAAGTGTCAATTAGGCTTTGACATGGATGTACAATGAGATCCCCCCTCCTTTGTCTTCTTATATCCATTTTGTGATTTAATTTTCTTACAATATTTCCATTTGATAATATTTATGCATTAGCAAAATCATGTAACATTTTTGTCCAAGTCAAATTGATTTGCCAGATATATTTTATTTTGTTAGATTATTTTTCTTTCCTTTTTATTTATTTATTCAAATTTGATTAACAGAATGAAATTAAATTGTAAAATCTGCCAGTTCTGATTTGAATTTTCTTCCATAAAATGGTTTAAGATATTCTTCTTAGCCGTTGATTATGACTGAAGTCTTATTAAAAAAAAAAAAATAAATAAATAAAAAAAACTTTCTCTACACCTTGAAATTGTTTAAGATTTTGTCTTTTGATACAGAATTTGTTCATTTCTAGATTTTATCAAGCTGTATGTAAAAATGATGTGTTTGTTTTAAGGTGACTGTGAGATATATAAAATCATCATGTTGTGCTGCCAGCATGGATATCCCTGACCCTCTCTCGCCACTCCTCCCTATTGTTCATCACTTTTGGCTGGTCCTCGGGGCTTCATCTCGTATCCTCACAGAGCTGCTGTATGTAGGATATATATTTGTAAAAATAAGTAAAGTTGGTAACTGTAGTCGCAGGTGACCCAAAGGCTCCTTTTTCAATAGCTACTACACCAAGGTCTAGTGGAGGTCACTACTCCTTTCCCTGGATTGCTCCACTTTATCCTTGATAGGTACCTTATAATGCTGAGTGTTATGCAAAGAAGCATCAAGTACCATTTTTTTTGAGTCTTTGGTATGACTCAACCTGGGAAATATTTTTTATGTAAACAGTAAAAGCTCATGTGTTAAATATTAGCTCACCTGTTGATGGGTGATATGAAACTGTCGTGAGTTTTTATCCTGTTTTACTATCTTTTTTTTATACATGAAATATATTAATATTGCTTTGCAATTTTCATGCATTAAGCACTGTAAAGATTTTGTGGATTAAAAAAACCTTTTCGCATTAAATCTTGATAATAGTTGTGTGTGTGTGTGTGTGATGAACAAATAAGTGACCTTTAAACTCATTACAATAATTCATATAATAACCACAATGAAAATACTTAGGCATAAAATTATTGTAATCAAGTACATCAAAGCTATCGGCAAGATAAAATGTCTATTTAAAAGTATCATAGATGTATATATTTTGATCACAAACATATTAAATTCATTATCTATTATAAAAAAAAAAGTTTGTCATCTAATCTTATTATCACTAATAACACTCATCCTTAAAAAAAAAGAAAAACATTTCTAGTAAATACTAACATTATTTATCAATATTCATGCCCACATGGAGACTGTTTCTGCAATGAACATAGTTTCTTATGTTACTTGTGAAGCCATGACTTTTTTTTTTTTTTTTTTTTTTTTTTTTTGAAGGATAATATATCACTTATTTGATAAAAAGTGCAATTTGAATGCACATTAACAAATATATCCACAAAACAATTAAAATATTCCTACCCATATTAAATATATATTAACAAATAACATCTGAATCTTATACAATATTAACTGCAAAAAAAAAAACAAGCTCCAGGTACTTGAGGCCTTAATCATAAAAATTAGAAAACCCTCAATATCTTTTTGTATTGGAAGATGTGTTTTAAATATTTTAAATAATGAATATACTGAACTGAAGCAGATATTTTTCAAAACCAGCTTGAAATTACATGTCATATGAATAATTAAACCTATAAATTTCCTTGATTTTAATGACGATTTAATGACAATCTTGAGAAGAAAGGTGCTGAAGATATTTGAATATCTTCATTTATCCAAAGACGACCACATCCATGTCTCATTCTTGTTTTTTGTCTATGTAGAGTTCTTGCATTTCTTTGAATCCTTATGTACATTTTCTAGTTAGGAAAAGATTGAATAAAATAAAGACGTTCCTTGTCCAGTATGTTCACTTGTTTTTTATGTACAAACAAGTTGTACATAAAAACAAGTGAAAAACACAAAATTTTATCCAGGATTTGAACTCTGATTAGATTTTCATTTTTTACAATAAGTTACACTGTGTTTCACTTTGAACTAATACTTTTAAGAAAGGCATGATTTCATCTGTTCTTCCTCCAGCTATGAGTAAATAGTAAAGCAGACTTTTTTAAAGCCAGAGACAATAAGTCTAGTAGAAAGAAAACTTAATTCCAACCAGTCTTGGCCTTGTATCACATTTTGTCCATGATGGAGAGGTTTGGTAAATATATACTGTATGAGAGGATGATGAAAAGTTCTTTTCCAGTCAATCAAGAAAAGACTGACCCAAAACCATGAAATGTGCATGCTATTCATAGCTTGGCAACTTATCTGGGAGAAGGAAAACTCTGAATTCAAACCAGTTGTACTCTGCTTAAAAATTTTTTTGCATCACTTCCTGCTTGTGGTGAAGGGCTTGGGTAGACACACACATGTTTATCTAAGTATTGAGTCACTCTCTGTTAATATCAATTATTATAGTATGAAATTTGTGGAGGTGTATGTGGAGGTGCCCATGGTGTAATGGTTATCGTTGTAGGAAATGGACACGACGGCACGAGTTCAAATCTTGGACGAGACTGATTGCATTTCACATAGCACTAATACCCTTGGGAAAGGTATGAATCCAATTATTCTCCCTCCTGCTATGGGTAAATAGTAGGGCAGACTAGGTTCTTCAGCCTTGGTGAGGTAACTAGTCTAGGAGAAGGAAAACTCTGAATTCAAACCTGTTAAACTCCGCTTAAAAATTGACCTTGTGTCATATCCTGCCCGAGCGGAGAGGTTGGTAAATATGATAGTATGAAATTTTATCAAGATACCTAGTAATTAGACAGTGTTGGGAAAAATGACTTCATGCCTTTTTCTTGAGTGTTAGTGTAAAATGAACTTTAGCAGGTTTCAGCCAAAATTTGAACTCTATTCCCTTGAATCCATTTTCTGTGTTAGAGTAACACCACCATGTTGTTATTGTTGCTGTCGTTTATTTTCTTGTTTTTCATGAATTTCTTTCTCTTTGCCAACAATGCTAAAAAAAATAAGCAGGCAAAAAATCGGTATAGAAAAAATTTTTTTCCCCCTCAATGTTTTTTCATGCAGAATATTCCATCATTTATTTCAAATTTTCTGTCTTCACCATGCAGTCTTTATCTGTCTCAACACAACTAAAACACATTCACCGACTTTTCATGAATTCACTTATTTTTGGCTTCTTATCAGTTTATTTGTTCTGCTTTCCTGTCATTTGAGCCCAGTAGTTTTCCATCGTTGACTAAGCTCTAACTTATTGATCACTAAGCACAGCCAGGCAGGCTCTACTCTGCACTTGATCCTCTCTTGTTACTTTTCACACAACAAGGGAGCAAGCAGTGTTCGTGTTTGTAAGCTGCTCTGATTCTCAATACAATCCGTGTGTGGTTGCACTTTGTGTCCATATCATCGTTGAAAGATTACATTCCTTAACAGCCCTGTTTAGTCAAACATTCATTTGCCTGCTGATCTAATGTTTTCCTTTCATCTCTTTAGTGAAGTATGCCAGTCTCTTTTTGCATTAACTTTTTATACTTGCATTTTTAAACATTATAAAACCTTTTAAAAAGTTTATTTTTATTATTAAAATGTTATGAAGCCTAAGCACTTGTCAGGTATAAGAAAAAAAAAATCTATATCTGTTTTTATTTACTAAGCTTTGCTTAATCTGGTACACAGGCCTCAGACTGCTTACAGTATTTTTATTTTCAAGTGGACACTCATTTAAGTATTGAGCAGGCTCATCATTGCTAAACTTTGGTGATTTGGCAGACACTTGACTTGACCATAGGTTTAGAAAGTTAAGCATATAATTGGTAAAAGGCCATAAATGTGGGGCATCTAGGCAGGATCAAAATTAGTAGTAATTGATATACAAGACTAGCTTGCTAAGCATTTCAGCATGATGAAGTGCTCATTTGTATATCTGTTCTTATTTCTGGTTTAATGTCATATCAACCTTCATGGATTATTTGAAGCCAAAGCCATTCTTGTAGAACAGCAGCAGTGATACTATATAACTCATAGCTGAGAGACAAGGGGGTTCAGTATCTTTCCCAAGAGTATTAGTCCAAAAATAAATGTAATAGCACAACTTGAGTTTAAATTCACTTACTTCAAGGCCGCAATCCAGTACTTTAGCCACCACACCATCTGTTCTTATTATTAAGCTGTGTTTTTTTTTTTTTTTTTTTGTGTGTGTGTGTGTATTTTTGAGAAGCTATTTTAGAGAAGATTTATTTTGCTCACAAAAGGAGATAGAAAGATAAATAGGTTCATGAAATAACTGACCCGTATGATTGTACAATTACCCTAAGTTTTCTTTTATGATGGTTCTTTTATGATGGTTCCAAAATATTATATATTTGAGATAAAGGCAAAAAACCTTCTAGGAATATGAAAAGTATTAACCTTAAATTTTTTAAAAACTATAATATAGGATACAATGTACTCTGAAATGACACTTAAAATTTATCAGCTCTTTGCATAGAAATATGGTCATATGCTGGTTTCTTTCTTTCTCTTTTCTTTTCTTTTCTTTTTCTTTTTTGCATATAGATATGGTAATAGGCTGTTTCTTTTGATTATGCTTCAGAAATGTTATGTTTTGAAATGGAGACAAAAATATATAAAAATGTATTGATTTTTTATTTTTATTTATTTATCTATTTATTTTTTGAATCATCATACAAGATCTAATATATTCTGAAACAGCACTTAAAATTTATTTACTCTTTGCATATAGACAATTAATTTACAATCCTTGGTTTGACTATAATTCTTGAGGACAAACCTTTTTTTTTTTTTTTAACTACTCTATAAAGATACAACACATGCAAGTTAGTCTCTCAGATCAATTACTACTGATTAGTGAATTTGATCCTTACTAAATGCATTGTGCCAAATCTAAGCTACATTGATTTACTATTTATTTATTAATTTTTTTAGGGTGTCTTGCATTGTACAATGATTAGCAAGGTGGACAAGCAGATCATTGCCAGCAAGTTCACTTATCACTGAGTATCTATTACTTTTGGCCTTGTGCCAAACTAAGCTAAATGACTAAAAAGATCCAATAGGAATAAAACAACAAAAAAAGAAGTTTGCATTATGTAAATGAAACTCAATTAAATAAAAAGAAAAACAATACTCAACATTTTTTTTTCCTAATCATTCACAATTGTTTTAGGAATCATTTTTTTCTTATTGAACATAATGTTAAAATGTCATTTTATATTAGGTCCCCCCCCCCTTTTTTTTTTTCGTTTAAACATTTTCTTGTATTATATAATAGCTGTTTCTAACCTGGAGATTCGAGACTGAATCCTATTGGAAGTGAAATGTATAAAGCAATACTTTCGATAAGCCAATCTTTAAACATTCATGAAAGAAAAGTATCTTGCTGGAATGTGGGTCAAGTTTGATCAGATTGGTTGGATTGCTTGAACTAGGGAGAAGGGAGCGGGCGGGTTCTGAGGGAGACTTTAAACCCTTCAGTGTCCCTTGATAAATTCCCATATTAAGGATGCATTCCTTCACATTTACAAGATGTGATTTTTAATCAGCCTAAGCTTATTTCTATTATCTTTTAATTCTTTTCTAGGTTTAAGATGAAACTTATTTGTTGATTTATTTGCTTTGTTATTTGACTAATTAACAATTCCTATAACAATTTTGAATGGTTAAAATAAGGAGGCAGTATTTTTCTTATTAATTTGACTTTCATTCACATAATGCTTTTTTATTATTTTTTTTTTTTTATGTATGTGGGTTATTTGATAACTGAGGGGAAATTTTTAAAGAACCAAAATGATTTTTTCCCCATAAATGTAAATTCTGCATTGTTTGGATTTGGTTCCTTGCAAAAATTATTTTGATCTTGCAAAAATACTTGTTTTGAGGCTATTCAAAATGGCAATAAAGCAAACAGCCCTTCATACATGTTTCTCATCAAATTTTTGGTGACTGAGAAGGGCAAACCATTTGAAATTTACAGAAGAATGTGTAATGTGTAGAGAGAAGTATGTTTTAATCAAAAAATGTTAACAAATTGGTTAAACATGGGTTTACCACTATGAGCCTGTGTCGAAAAGACAGTCCATGGAGTGGAAACATTCATTTTTATTTATTCATTTATTTATTTTTTCCAGTAAAGAGAAAGTACTGGGTGGAGTGGTTAGTAAAGAAGGTCATGCTGACAATCTCCTTTAGCAAAATTCACCTTATTTGATAAATGATCCTCATAGTTATCTTATTCCTCTGCTTTGGACAGAATGTGACACAGGGTCAGTCTTTTTACAATGAGTAAAGCTGATTTGAATTCATTTTTTTCCTTTTTAGACTGGTTGCCTAACCAAGGTTAAAGAGCCTAGTCTGCCCTACTATTTACCTATAGCTGGTGATAGAACAGATTCATGCCTCTCCTAAAGACATAAGCATAAAGTGAAACTAAAAAAATCTTGTCCAAGATTTGAACTTTGGTTTCTGATTCAATTTCTTCCATCAAGGTTCAGTCCCAGGTTGAGTCATACCAAAGACTCAAAAAATGGTACTTGATGCCGCCTTGCTTAACACTCAGCATTATGAGGTAAGGATCAAGTGCAAAGTGGAGCAATCCAGGGAATGGAGTAGTGCCCTCCCCTACACCTTGATGTAGTAGCTATTGAAAAGGGAGCCTTCAGGTTGCCAACTTATTGAGTCTTTGTAGTCATTTAATTTGTGTAATTTGGTACAAGGCCAAAAGTATTGGGCATCCACAATGAGAATTGAATTTGATAGCTATGGTCTGTTTGTAAGACTCACTTAAAAAAAAATGAAATGTAGCTTAGATTTGGCACAATGCTGCAAATGTGGAAATCAAGTAAGGATCAAGCTCACTAATTAGTAATTGATCTGTTAGACTAGCTTGCATGTATCAAATCTTTATAGTGTAAAATAAATATTAAAAATTGAGTTTTTGTAGGATTTGTCTATTAAGTGAATTTGTAAGAGACAGAAAAAGAAGCCTTGTTCACTATGTATTGATACAAAATCTATTCAGTAAAGTCTTATCTTTATGACAAACCAAAAAATCATATTTTAATGTTTGGCTATGAAAATCTTTAAAAGTTCTTTGTGTGTGGCTCTTTTCAGAGTACTTTTTATTTTTATTTTGTAAAGTACTAATTGAAGTACTTCATTTGAGATGGGTGTGAGAATTTGTACCTTTTGTGAACAGTACTACTTGTTTTCCTGTTGTTAAAAAGAAGAAAAAAAATCCAGTTAAATTAGTTCAGTGCATCACAGCATCTTATCAAAAACATTTTCTCTCCTCCTTAGTTGT
>CAUZXS010002660.1:0-17500 GCA_963585895.1 Sepioteuthis lessoniana
ATAGTTATCCTATGATATATATATATATATATATATATATATATCTAGTGCAATTAGAAAGAAATTTAAACCTGATTAAGTTGTCATTATAGATTTATTTCGCTGGAGAATATTATTATACTCTCTGTCTCATCAGATGACTTTTTACATGTTAGACTTGAGGTTGTGGAACAGCAAATGTGGAATTACACTTTATATGTGTATGAGGAGAAAAAAAAATTTAATTCTCAGGCGAGGGCAGAGGTGGTCAAAACAATAGTTGTTAGAAACATTAAAAAACAGGAGCAGGGTATTCCTGTAGGTCAACCCATCCCAGTTTGAGCACATGCCAGGAATCCCTTAGCAGATGGGATTTTCTAAATAATCTAAGCTCATAAATTAAATGACTATCCCCATACATATTCTTCATTTACTCCTAATACATATGTTAATTATCTCAGCTGGTGTGATTTTAGATATTTCCCTTAAATTAAATTTAAATCAAGATAAATGAATAAAATAAAAGTAAAAAAAACTTTTTCTGCGGCTACCATGTGCCTTTAATTAATCCTAAAAATGGCCAAGGGGAATTAACTACCCCAGAAACAAAGGCCTTAATTTTTGAATTAAATATCCAAAGTTCACAGGGGTGTCCTCGTGGTGTAATGGTTAAAGTGATGGACTGCGGAATCGTAGTACGTGAGTTCGTACTCCAGTCGCACTATTACATTCACATACCCTTGGGAAAGGTATGAACCCCCTTATCCTCCCAGCTATGGGTTAAATAGTACCTCTACTGTTCTTCTAGGAGAATGGCTTTGGCATTAAATAACCTAAAGAGTTGATATGCCATTAAACAAAGAAACCAAACCAAACCAAACCAATGTTCACAGAATCATCTATATATAAATCTCCCCGTCCTAATGATATCAACTACTGAATTAATTGTTATTAAATTCCAATAAAATTTTCATCGCTGTCATTGCTATTGCCAAGAATAGAGGCCTCAGTGGCTCTCAGTCAGAATAATCTGAATTTTCCTTTATGTCTACATTTAAACACGAGTTCATTTCGTTCGTTTGACAGTAATCTGCGATCTCTGAAATTAATTATACTAATTTTTTCATCGATACACAAGTTAATCTACCATTGAAGCTATTCACAGTAGAAGACTGCCTGACTATTTTTCCACTTTACTTAGGGGTCAGCCCCTAATCTTTAAGATTCCAAAAATATTTAGATAGAGTGGTTTGGTTTCTAAGTCATGAATTGGAGAAAGAATGTCTGATTATATGATTTTTGTTTCCAATTCCCAGCAGAGATGCCTATATAGATTCTCCCCCCACCCATCATTATTATGTTCCATGGGAGAAATGCATGCCTGGTATACAACATTTCTCAAATTGCAACGTCTGTCCAAGGGGCATTCTGCTTTACTTCTACAGTTACAAGACACCACATCTGGTCTCCCACTGTTTTTAATTAGTTCATCTAGTAACCTCCTGTTACGGTTGTTTAAAATGTTATGCATATTCTTGGTGCAAGAGTAACTAATTTTTAATGTGTTCCTATTAAAGATTTTCCTTAATGGATTATCCCTATTAAAGTGTTTATCCAGGAGGTGTAGGAAGTATTTACCGATATAAATATTGGTAAGTTTACAAAAAGGCGGGTTAAATCGGATTACCTTTCTATTTCTTCTGCGTCTATTTAAGTAATTATTATTATTATTGTCACCTACCTTGACGAGCGTGTGGGTCCCACTATAATTACTCCTATCCTTAGAGATGGGGTCCTCCATGGGATATATACTCCAGTTTACCTTGGAATTCGCTTTTCTTGAGGACATCATCATATAAACCTTTGCTCTCCTCAAACATTCTTTTACATGAGGATAGCCTATTAATCCTCTGGTTCACGGCATTAGGAATCTGCCTCAGTACTGATCTTTGGTGATTTGAGGCAATATTTACATAGTTGGGGGTGGAATCATTCTTACTAAACGGTTTGAAAGTGCTGTTATTTAAATTTAGTGTGACATCAAGAAAGTCAACTATCTTTAAGTTTGGGGCTATTTGAATTCGTAGACCTTGCAATTTAAAAGCCCTAATAATTTTCTTCTGTATATTAGAGGTCTTAAGTCCATTACTGTCCAGGATGGAGATAATTCCGTCATCTTGATAAAGTCCTACCTGCTGTAAGTCAACAATACGACCCAAAGTGTCGACGATGTAAATCCCTACTATGTCAGCTACCTGAGCTGAGTCGTAAGCCCCCCATGGGTACGTCAAAATTGTCTATATGACTTTTCACCCAAGTTCTATGATTATTGAATTGAACAGATTTCCTACATGCTAGAATAATTTCTACTTCCTCGTCCGTGATGTCTGTATACTCCCTAGCATGGTTCAGGCTTTTTAATAATAATTCCTTAGTAATGGACGGGTAGAACTCAATGATATCAAATTGGACGAATGTGGACCTCTTCTTATCCCTAATGTTTTTAAACCAATCGATAGCATCCATAGAGTTTTTCCATAAGTTAGGGCCACTCAGTAACCTAGACGTAATTCTCTGTATTAAGTCCTTAGATATCAAGCCTAGTTCGGTCTTGGTGGGGTTGATTAGTCTAGCTCGTTTCTTATCTAGGAAGTTTTTTTTATGATTCTTATGAGGTGTAATGGTTATCATAATTAGAAATGGACATGGTGACTTGAGTTGAAATCCTAGACAAAGTTACTTGCATTTCACCTAATGTTAATACCCTTGTGGGGGGGAGGCATGCATCTAACTATTCTTTCTCCAGCCATGGGTAAATAGTAGGGCATATTGAGTTATCTAACCTTGGTATTGCAACTGGTCTAAGAGAAGAAAGACTGAATTTAAATCTGTTAAACTTTGCTTAAAGATTAACTTGCTTGTGCAGAGGGGTTCAGTAAAATATATATATGTATAAGCTAAACACACACACACACACACAGACATATGTATACATATACAAAAAAAAGGTGAAAGAACTACCAGTAAATTTAAAACCACAAAACTCCCCAAGATACACACTCAAACAAAAAAAACTAAAAATAAACTGTTAATGAAACCCAAAACCACGCCAACACACACACACACACACACACACACTCACAACTATAAACATATCAAATATCAAAGACAGGTAAAGCAGACTAAAGAAAGGAAAGAGGAACAATGACCCCTATATAAACCAGCTTGACCAACCAAAGGTCATTTATACTGGAAACAAGAGTGAGTTCAAGTCTCATTGAGTACCCCATTAAAAAGGCCTTGTGCCACACATGTTCTGACGAAAGCAACAAGCTGGAAACATACATATATATATAACACGTATGTAAGAACAAAATAAATAAATTCAAAAAATACAAATCTCTTAAAACATAGGATTAATTTGAGATTTGAGGTGAAATGAATAAAATAAAATAAGATAAAAAGATAAGATACCATGTGATGTGTACGTACTTTTCAATGGAAGGGTAACTGAATTAATAGTCACGAATATAAATTTTGAATTTAAAATTTTAATTTTTAATTTAATTTAAGATAAGTATTACTGTATCCTTATGTAAGGTTATTAAGGAATGTTGTACTTCCCTTATTATTAAATCTGGAGTTTTAATTTGAAGTGTATTTAGAATTTAAAAATTTTTTAAATTTAATTTACTGTGATTCCAACTGGTGATAAAGAAAAAATAAAAACCGGAAGTGGGCTAAATGGGGAGGAAACTTTTCACCCCTCTTCTACCCCCCCTCCCCTCCTGTATCTATTCTGAATGTAATTATTTTATCCATTAGATCCGAAGAAGTCCTGTTATTTTTGGTGTTATTGATTCATATCAATACCCATAACAGGATGGAAATAAATTTATAATCCTAATGTGACCAGTTTTTGCTTTACTTAAAGAAATATATATATATATATATATATATATATATACACACAATTATACTATAGTTGTACTATGATAGTTTTTTGTCTATCAAAAATGAAATTGTTTCCTCTAATTAATCATTGCAGATTTTTTTCTCTTCTTCACCATCCTGTTTATAATTTCTTTCTTTTTTTTTTATGTTCATTTTACTTCAGTTGCGTTCAAAATGTACGATTTGGATGGAGATAGCAAAATTTCCAGAGAAGAACTCTTGGCTGTTCTTCACATGATGGTTGGCACTAACATTTCAGAAGAACAGGTAAATATCTCTTGAAAACAACTTAAAATTCTAAGAACTTCAGCAGTCGGTATTTATACCATTACCTATATATGCCTGGGTAACCTGAAATCTGTCTAGAGAATCTTTATTTTTACATCACTATTGCTTTGTGTCTATATGACCAATCAAATTGGTGAATGCATCAACTACTAATTGTTATCTTTGGGCACTTCAAATGGTGTAATGGTTAACAAACAAGGTTAGTGAACCATTGTTACTAAGTTCAAATCTCACTGGGTGCTCCATACTTCTGGCTTTTTGTTAAACTTGTTAAATGACAATTTATTGTCATTTCTACTCAGGCAATTGTGCCTTGTCAACTATATCACTTCCTATAAAAGAGATGTCATGGGTACAACACAAACCTGTATCTCGTAGTGAGAGCTCTAGGGAGTGTGGAATATCCTTTCATTGCTATTACTTCCAGGTCCACTTTAACTTAGCCCAGTCAGTCGGGGCTGTAGAATACACTGACTGTGTCTCTGCCGAGGAGTAAGACTCCTCCCTCTCCAACTAGTGTCCTGGATATGACATTAAACCACCTGATGTTGAGGCTCCACTCTTTGAGCTTTGGGAAATGAGGAGTACTCCTTCATTGCCATCACTCCTAGGTCTACTTCGGCCCCGAGTGGTATTACTTGACCGGATCTTATCTATGAGTCAAATAGAATTGTTTGATATTTAAACTGTGTGCAAACAAATGATTTATGCTCATCTGAATTGTTAGAAATAGAACTGATTAATTATTTAACTGTGTGCAAACAAATGACTGATGTTTAATTGAATTGTTAGTGATATAGAGTAATACTTGGAACCATTTAACTGTATGCTAACAAATAAGTACCGTTGAATAGAATTGTAACAATTAAGTGTTTAATGGAAATACTTAACACTCTTTCATTGTGTGTCTAAATTGAAATATTGGTATAACATATCAATACTTGGAACCATTTGACTGCATGTAAATGAATGAATAGTGTTGAATAGAAATGTTAGTGTTAAATAGCAAAACTTGTAACCACTTCACTGTCTGCAAACAAATGATTAATATTGAATGGAATTATTAGTGTTAGATAGCAAAAATTAAAACTATTTATCTGTGTCGAAACAATAGCAATACTAGTGTGCAAACAAATTAGTTGTAACTCATTTAAAAATGAAATTACTGGCAAATTAATCCCTTACATATCATGTATATCTATTTAACTGTGTGCAAACAAATGATTAATAGTAAATAGAATTATTCATATTAAATAATAATACTTGAAACCATTTAACTGAGCAAAAAAATGAGCTCAGGCTTGTTTAAAAATGTTATCAACAAAATGTTCACAAATCATATATTCAATATATATATTTATAAAGAGGATTTGGCATTAAATAACCTACAATGGTTGATATGCCATAAAACCCAACCAAATCATATCTTATATATATATATATATATACATATACTATTTATCAACCCCTCTGCTCGGGCAGGATATGACACAAGGTCAATTTTTAAGCGGAGTTTAACAGGTTTGAATTCAGAGTTTTCCTTCTCCTAGACTAGTTGCCTAACCAAGGCTGAAGAACCCAGTCTGTCCTACTATTTACTCATAGCTGGAGGGAGAATAATTGGATTCATACCTTTCCCAAGGGTATTAGTGCTATGTGAAATGCAATCAGTCTCGTATAGGATTTGAACTCGTGTCGCCGTGTCCATTTCCTACGACGATAACGACTACACCACGGGTACCTCCATATATATATATATATACATATATATAAGCATTTGTCATTAAATAACCTTCAATGGTTGATATGCCATTTAACCCAACCAAACCAAATCATATATATTTAATATATTTTTCATCATACAACATGTAAAAGCACATATGATACCATGTCCTCATCAGCCACCAACCAGGGGTGATAAATATATATAAATATATATTTAATATATATTTATAAAAAGGATTTGGCATTAAATAACCTACAATGGTTGATATGCCATAAAACCCAACCAAACCAAATCTTATATATTTAATACATATTTATAAAGAGGATTTGGCATTAAATAACCTACAATGGTTGATATGCCATAAAACCAAGCTAACCCAGAATGATAGTACCTGTTGGAGTCCCATATATGAGTTGAATAGATCTTTGCAACTTATTTATATACTAAAAGAATAATGGATATCATATAACAAATTATTTCTATTAAGAAGAGTTACTAGAAGCTAAAGTTCTTAACTGAGGATTGTTCTTATGAGTATTTGGAAACATATGATTGCTTGAAAATCATTGATATTGGATAGGAATACTTGAAACCATATAAATAAATGATTATCAGATAGGAATAGTTAGTTTAAACCTTATAAATGCATATCATATAAATGATTATTATTATAGGCAAATTATTTGAAAAAAAAAATGCAGTTAAAAGATTACAATGGAACATTGAAAATAGTTATTTGTAATCAAACATTTGGAAATGAATAACATTTTGGTATTAATAACCCATGAGGAGTTGATATCCCATTAAACAAATGAGTCCAATTCTCCCTCCAGCTATGGGTAAATAGTAGGGCAGACTGGGTTCTTCAGCCTTGGTTAGGCAACTAGTCTAGGAGAAGGAAAATTCTGAATTCAAACCTGTTAAACTTCACTTAAAAATTGACCTTGTGTCATATCCTGCCCGAGCGGAGGGGTTGGTGAATATGGATGTCCCATTAAACAAAAAAATCCAACCGTTAAGTGAATTGTCCATGGCAACAATCTTATTTGTCATTCTGATTTTTTTTTTTTTTTTTTTTTTTTTTATAAGCTCGAAAGTATTGCAGATCGAACAATTGCTGAGGCCGATACTGATGGAGACCGACATATCTCTTTCACAGAATTCTTAAAGGTACAGTGTTTTTCTTTTAATGAAGTTGAATGAAAAAAGTGTGTGTGTGTAATATATATTATTTGGTCCAGTTAAACCGGAGTTGGGAGTAATTCCATCAGGACAAGAAAATTATTCAAGAGTGAACATTTAAATATTTCTGGTAAAGAGCTCAATGTAACAGACATTACAGAGCAATAATTTCATTAAGAAAAAACAACAAACCGGTCACATTAGGATTATAGACATATAACAGGATGGAAATAAATTTATAATCCTAATGTGACCGGTTTGTTGTTTTTTCTAAATGAAATATATAATGCACACTACCGGTCAAAAGTATTTGGCCATCTTCTAAAAGTTATTTTTTATGAAACAAGTTAAGCACCACAATTTTTTTTATTTATGATACTAAATACAATTCTTCCTTAGAATCTTTGACCTTAGTATATACCAGATATCTTTTGAAAAATTGATTTGAAAGCATTTTTCTTCTTTATATACCTTGCCCAGTAAGGAAATCTGTTATTCTTATTTTGTTTAAATTAAAACCTAAATTTTGAAACTTTCATCCAGATCAAAACCTTTCTCTCAACAAAATGCCATAAACACTGAAATGTAGACTTGAACAAAGACAAGCGATCATTACATTGGACAATGGAGCAGTGAAATAAACTTTGATTTGTCAGTCCAAAGGATTTTAAAATCCTTTGGATCAAATAGATGGGTCTGTGTACAGTACAGAGTTGGTGAAAGATCTGCAAACCCCTGTATCATACCAATCGTAAAGCATAGAGGAGGCTCTGTTATGTTATGGTGGGGGGCTTTTGCTAATTGCAAAGTTGGGGTGAAGTTTGCTCCAGGTGAAGGAAGGGCAAACTGAATTACATGATCCCGCCTGGAATGCAGCTTGTGAGTCAAGTATTTGTACTCATGCAAGCTAATGACTCAAAACATGCAAGTAAACTCTGCCAGAGGTACGTTAAAAGCAAAGAGGAACAGCATGTCTTTCAACTGATGTCTTGGCAGGTGCAATCAGCGGACTTAAATCCCATTGAACTGGTGTGGAATGAACTTGACCAAAAAGTCAAAGCTCAACAACCTACAAGTGGGGCTCATAACTGGCAACTCTTGAAGGAAAGCTTGTCAGAACTATCTTCAGTCTACCTTTAGTCTTTGGTTGAAAGAATGATGATAATCTGTGAAGCAGTAAGAGTGGCCAAAGAAGGTCATTTTGAGGAATGAAAACGTTTAAGAAGTTTTTTTTGTTTAATTTTTTTTTAATGTTGTTCAGGAAGATTTATATTTAGTATGATAAAGACACTATATTGCTTAACTTGTTTTATTAAAAATAACACTTTTAGGATGAAAAATGAAAATTTTTGAGGATGACCAAATACTTTCAGATGGTAGTGTGTGTGTGTGTGTGTGATTGACCTAGTGGGTTGAGTGTTCGCCAATGGTCTGGGAGACTGGGGTACATTCCCAGGTTGAGTCATACCAAAGACTCAAAAAAATGGTACTTGATACCTCCTTGCTTAACACTCATCATTATAAGGTACATATCAAGGGTAAAGTGGGAAGGGAAAAGAGTATCACCCTACGCCTTGGTGTAGTAGCTATTGAAAAGGGAGTATTCGAGTCACCAGTTTACTTACTTGTATGTGTATATATGTATGTTCATGTATATATATGTTTGTATTTGTGCGTGTGTATGTATATATATGTGTGTGTGTGTATGTGTGTACAAATTTTTGAAGCTGGTGCAATATCCTGCCCTGTTGGCTGGGGCTGTAGAATAAGCCAACTACACCTCTGCAGAGGGGTAAAACCCTGCCATCAAGGCTAACTATTGGCTGTGGGTGGCAACCCATAATGCTTGTGGACGGGATCCTGGTAGCTGAGCAGTCCTTGACCCAGCAACTAAAGAGGTCACTTGACTTGCAAACACTCCACCTTGGCCCTTACTGGGCTAGACAGGCAGTCGGAGGGGCCTGATCCAATTAATCAGCTGATCATGTCAGCCCTCTTTTAGATTTTTGCAAAAATCTGAATTAGAGGGCGATGGCTGTAGGGTCACTCATGCTGAGGAAAGGTTTATTCTCCCTAGTTGAATAATTATCTTGGGATGAAAACCCAGGGATAAAATTTATCTGTCTACCATCAGCATGAGTATACTGAGTATGTAGCCCTGATGTTACTAGATGAATAAGTTTGCCCCTAGGCACATCCCCATTTGGGGCTCCATGGAGGGTCTGGAGCATACTCAATAAAACTCATAGACCTTCTACAAATGATTATGAATAAATCCCCCAAGAGACCACACTTTGAAAGCTCTGATACAGAACCTGAAATTATTTATCAAAACACACCTACTTATATGGTTATCCAATCAACTGAAGATATACTTATAACCAAAATATCCCCCTTCAAAATTGAACAAATCCTTTCCAAAGAAATAAAACCAACAAAAATATAAAAAAATTAACAAACAGAACAATGTTAATTGAAGTTAAAAAAAAAACACAAGCAGAAGAAATCCTAAAATGGAGAAACTTTCAACAACATTAAAATTATAACTCGCCTCCACTAATCATTAAATTCATCAAAAGAAGTAGTGAAGAGTTCTGTATTATCTCTGTGTCCACTAGATGAAATAAAATCCAATTTAAAAGACCAAAACGTGACAGACGTTAAAATGATAAGCATTAAAAAAAAATGGAGAAACCATAAAAACAAACACTTACATATTAAATTTTGAAACCTAAAGCCCCCCCCCAATTAAAGTAGGATATATAAAAATAAAAGTCGAAACATATATACCAAATCCTCTTAGATGTTTCAATTGTCAGAGGTTCAGACACCATCAAGACAAATGTGCTAGACCCCCAGTATATGGAAGATGTGGCGAAAACAACACAAAACATATGGACTGTCAAAAAGAGGCATTCTGCACTAACTGCAAAAAAATCACCTTGCAAATTTCAAAGATTGTGAAGTCTGGAAAAGGGAAAAAAAGATATATCAAAAATAAAATGCACCAAAAACATTACTTTTCAAGAAACAACGAAAATAATAGAAGCAGTAAAATACTCTGAAATGTCAAAAAGATACACACCAAACACAAACCAACAACGACACCAAACATAAGAAAACAACCAAACTGGAATAAAACCAGAAGTAATTACCCAGCTTATAAATGAGATGAGAATACAAATCCAAGAAATGAAAATTATAATCAGAACAATTACTGAAAATAAACAACTCTCCAAAGAAAACTCAAACCACCAAGATTCACCAAACCAAGAGACACAAAGAAAATCAAACAAAGAGAACCCGAATGCCCTTTTCTTTAAAGTGGCCTCTATTGCTAGGCCCCCATAGACCTCCCCTTATTGAGAAGCTATAAAGAAACGATCTCCAAATGAACAGAAGGATGGCACAAAACTAGAAAAAAATAGATCAAGATCAACCCAAACAAAAAACAGATTTGAGGCTCTGGAAACAATGGAAATGGAGGATGATACCCCATCTCTAAGCAAAACCATTAAAAAAAAACTACTTTCAAAACAAACCCCACCAAAAATTAAAACCTGGCTCCCCAAGAGAAAATCAATGAAACCCAAAATAATACATTCCTGCAGTGGAATGGCAAAGGAATCTGGGCCAATTACGAGGAACTTCAACAACTTTTGACCAACCACAACCTCAAAATAGTTTGCCTCTGAGAAACCTTCCTAAAAGAATTTAGCTCCATTAAATTTAAACAACATCATCCTTATAACCATTTTAACAAAGACAGAAACAGAGCTTCTGGAGTTGTCTCTATCCTAGTTAGGAAAGACAGACCTCAAAGCCAAATTCATATAGACACTGATCTTCAAGTGATCGTTGTCAAAGCAACGCTACATAAACCAATACACATCTGTTCCATCTACATTCCTCCACACGATCCTATCAGTGACTTAAAAATGAATAAATTACTCCAACAAATACCAAAACCCTACTTATTGCTGGGTGACTTAAACAGCCATAGCACTGTATAGGGTTGCCAGAAAACTAACAAAAAAGGCAAAGACCTAGACAAAGTTATCCAAAATAATAATAATCTGTGCATACTTAATAATAAATCTCATACCTACCTTGACCCATACACAGGTTCATACTCAGCCATTGACCTCACTTTATGCGATCCCGTAAGCTATATGGACTACGGGTGGAAAGTTCATGATGATCTCTGTGGTAGCGACCACTTCCTCGTCCTACTTGAAATCCTATAACCTCTCCATGATGAAAGACTCCCTCATTGGAAACTAAACTAGGCAAACTGGGAAGTCTTTGAAACCTTCTGCGAACAAAAACTCTTCCAAGACCCTAACACCACAGACAAAACAAAATATTTTACAGAAACATTAATATTAATAGTAAACGAATCTAAAGCAAAAACCTCAACCTCAAACAAACACAACACTCCCTGGTTCAACGATGACTGTAGAAAAGCTATCCACCTACGCAAGGTTGCCTTACGTAAATTCAATAAGCAACCCACCACCACTAAATTCAATGACTTCAAACTCCTCAGGGCAAAAACACGAAAACTCATCAAGGAAGCCAAGAAGAAAAATTGGCAAAACTATGTCAACCAACTGGGCTCCTCTACCAAAACCAACACAGTCTGGAGGAGGATTAGAAAAATCTCTGGAAAACCCCAACCAACCACCCTCAAACACCTCACAAAAAAAAAAAACAGAAGCAACTACAAGAAAAGACACAGCAGAAGTGCTAGCTGAGACATTTTCAGAAAATTCTTCTCTCAAAAACTCCAATCCACAATTCATTTCTTACAAAAGCAAATCAGAGAAACAAAGACTCAATTTTAAAACAAATAATTCAGAAAAATATAACCTACCATTTATACCAGCAGAGCTTAAAGAAGCCATACAAACATCACATAATACAGCAGTCGGCCCAGATGAAATTCATTATGAATTTCTAAAAGACTAAAAGAATTCTCTCAATTACCTTCTGAAAATATTCAATATCTGGATAAATGGAACATTCCCAGAATCATGGAAAATAGCAACAATCATTCCTATATCTACGCCTGGGAAAGACAGCTCAAACCCAGCAAACTAATACCTAATAGCACTAATTAGTTGCCACTGTAAAACAATGAAGCACATGGTAAACAAAAGACTGGTCTGGTATCTTGAAACCAATAAACTTATTACTAACTCTCAATGTGGCTTTTGAAAACGCCGATCAACAACGGTCAAATTAGAAACCTTCATAAGAGAAGCAAATATCCAGAAACAATATCTGATAGCAGTCTTCTTTGATCTGGAGAAGGCTTATGAGACCACTTGGAAGTTTGGAATAATGAAAGATCTCCATAGCCTTGGACTGCGAGGAAGATTGCCGAACTTCATAAAAAGTTTTCTCTCGGACAGGAGTTCTGAGTCTGAATCGGATTAACATTTTCTAATCTCTACAAACAGGAAGAGGAAGTCACTCAAGGGAGTATTCTGTCAGTGACACTGTTTGATATAAAAATTAACAGTATTACAAGGTGTCTTACTCCTGGAATTGATGGTTATCTTTACATTGACGACTTCTGTATCACTTCCAGATCAAAATATACGAGAACTGCAGAGCGTCAACTGCAACAATGTATCAATAAAATAACACATTGGGCAAACACAAACAGATTCAAGATATCCAAAAGCAAAACGAGATGCATGCATTTTTGTCAATTGAGAAAAATGCACAATGACCCACTCATAAAACTAGAAGACACAGAAATACCTGTTGTTAATGAGTATAAATTCCTGGGAATTATTTTCAACTGAAAATTATCATTCATCTACCACATAAAATATTTAAGAACTAAAACCACCTGCACTCAACAACTCCTACGAGTAGTAATGGGGAGCTGACCATCAGCCGCTCCTTAAGTTATACAGAGCACGAGTCTGTTCCCAGTTAGATTATAGTATATTTATCTATAGATCTGCTAGGAAGTCCTACCTTAAAAAGCTCAAACCAATCCACCACAAAGGCCTAAGACTAGTCTTAGGAGTCTTCCGAACTTCTCCAGAAGTCATTTTATACACTGAAGCCCATGAAGCACCCCTACAACTCGTATGTGAAAAATCGACACTGCAGTATTTACACAAAACTGAAATCCTGCCCATCCAACCCCGCCTACGACTGCATCTTCAACCCCAAATACACTTTATTTAAGATTCTTTCAAGTTTTCTGATAAGTGTCTTAGTTTCAGGTTGGAATTGGTAGATGAATTTCCCAAAATTGTCCCAGGCACTTTCGGACCCTTCATAGGTCATCATCAGGGGTTGCTAGCTTGTGTAAGATGTGTTTATATGTTTTAAAAAGAGTTTTGAAAGTTTATACCATAACAAAAATATGGGAACGCAGAGTTGGATAAAACAAGGTAACTGATATATTTTAAAAAACGGAATGCTATTAATGGAAATAGAATGCTATAGGAATACGGGATAAAAAAAGAAAATACTAAAAGCATTTCAAAACATTGTTGCTATTTTCAAAATTAATTCTTTTGATTTTAGGTTTTTTGTTTTTATATGTAGGACTTCTAGGATTTCAAAAACTTTCAAAACTCTTTTAAAAAACAAACACCTTACACAAGCAAGCAATCCCTGATGATGGCCTATGAAGGGTCCGAAAGCGCTCGGGACAATTTTGGGAAATTCATCCACCAATTCCAACCTGAAACTAAGACACTTATCAGAAAACTTGAAAGGATCTTAAAAAAATTATACAGACAAAATTTGTCTTTATTATTTAATAAAACAGGCTTAAATGAATGACTGCTGCCTAACCACACACACACACACACACACATACATATATATATATATATATATATATATAGGATAAGGTTGTTTACATTTCTCATAATGCTAATGCTCTTGGTAAAAGCATTACTCTATCTGTTCTCCCACGAACAATGGGTAAAATGTCAAGCATATTAGGTTTTTCATCCTTGGTAAGGCAACTAATCTAACAGAAGGAAAACTTGAAATTTAAACCAGGTTTTCTCAGCCTAAATATTGATCTTACCTTGTATCTGATATGCAATACATAGGCACAAAGAAGAGATTGAATTGTCTACAGGGAAAAAGCATTGTTGATGTTATTAAAACAATGTTTCAATTGATCCGTTCTTCAGCTTATGTCTCTTTTTTTTTATGCTAATAATTATAAAAGAGTTCAGTTAACATATTTGAACAAGCCAAACATTTTTCAAGGAGATATTTTTCATTTTTTAATTTCATTTCTGGTTTACTGTAATTATTTGTGTATAAGAGACAATTTTCCAGATTTAACGCACCAAAATAGGGGTGCACATTATACACAAGATCTATATACAAGGGTCATTCAATAAATATGGGAGGAGTGCCCATGGCCTTGTGGTTTATATGCTGGATTGTGACATCATAGTGAGCGTGAACAATGCTTCCAATTGCTGACACCTGAAGGCAAAATTCACCTTATTTATTGGTTTATTTCTTTGTTTAATGGCATGTCAATCCTTGTGGGTTATTTAATATCAAAGCTATCCTTGTAGGAGGTCAGTAGGAGTTCTATCGAACTCATAGCTGAAAAGATAACAGTTCATACTTTTCTCAAGAGTATTAGTCCAAAAGTGAATGTAATAGTCATTTACACTTCATGATCCACTGGAAAAGCAAAATCCAAAAGATAACTTGTCCTTTACTTCTTCATGATGGTTAGAGTATTCGCCAATGGCCTGGGAGACCTAGGTTCAATCCCAGGTCGAGTTATACCAAAGACTTAAAAAATGGTACTTAATGTCTCCTTGCTTAACACTCAGCATTATAAGGTACGGATCAAGGGTAAAGTGGAGTAATCCAGGGAAAGGAGTAGCGCCCTCCCCTACACTTCAGTGTAGTAGCTATCGAAAAGGGAGCCTTCGTGTCACCCTCAACTACGGTTGCCAACTTTACTTTACTTACTTCTTAAGGTCTGGTTATGATTGGGTGGTCTGTTAGTATTTCAGTCACAGAGATTTTTTTTCTCATATTATTATTATTATTATTTACTCTTTTAGAGTTTTTCACATCAGTATTAGCTGATGGTTTTTCATTGGAGTTTGAGTGACAGCAAGTCTTCTCAAGTCTCCAGGACTCTTCTCAGTATTCTGGCTGTTCTCAGTAATGCTGTCATTTGGATAGTCTCTACCCGTCCGCCAACTTCCAAGTCCTCCAGGCCTTTTAATAATCCTTTAGTTATTGTGCCAAAAGCACCATCACAATTGGTACAATCGTCACTTTCATGTTCCACACCTTTTTCAACTCTCTAGCAAGGTCGAGGTACTTATCCTTCTTTTCCCATTCTTTCAGTTTTATTCTGTGGTCAGCTGGGACAGCAAAGTCGACAATTTTGCAAATTCTCTTTTTTTTTTTGTTAATTATTGTAAGGTCTGGTCTTCTGGCCAGGATTAGGTGATCTGTGTGTATATCAAAGTCCCATAGGAGTTTATCTGTGTCGTTTTCTAGGACAGGTGCTGGGTTGTGCATATACCATTTGTTAGTGTGGTCAAATTTAAATTTCTTGCTCATTTCCCAGTGGATCACCTTGCCGACCCAGTCATGTCTCGCCTTATACTCCCTCTGTGCAAATTTGCTGCATTCGCTTATTATGTGATTGATGGTTTCATCTCTGTCACCGCATAGTCTACACTTGTTATTTTGTTGAGTCTCGTCTATTCTCGCTTTGATATGATTGGTTCTTATAGCGTTGTCCCGTGCTTTTATTATTATTATTATTATTATTATGCTGTTTATGATTATTTTTTTTATATAATTATTTACTTTACTGTCTTTTATTTCAGGTGATGGAACGAGTTGATGTTGAACAGAAAATGAGCATTCGTTTCCTCCATTGAATGAATTTTTTTTTTTTTTTTTTTTTTTTTTTCCTGACCGTCAGCAGTTGTCTTCCTACACCATCTGACCTGTCCTTAGCTGTTGGTAACCACAGCAAATATTTGAAAAACAAAAATCAAGGAAGCTGCTGCTATTACTGCTCTCTCTCTCTACCGTTTTTTCCCCACCTCAGTTTTTCTCTCTTGCCTCCTCCCTTTTCCATCACTCTCTCATATATATATATATATATATATATATATATATATATATATATATATAATCTTGGACTCAACCTAACCCACTTTGTTTGGTTTCTTCTCAAAAAAAACTTACCTACTTACCTGTGTCCCTGAGGAGTACCTGCCTGCCGAATTTTCAATTACCTGCCTCGTTTTAGTCAACTCAATTGGCTGTTCTAAATGCAAAATAGACATAATGTTTAAATTGTGCCATTTATCCCATATTGAGTATTTCAACCAGTAAAGTCTCTTATATCGGTCAAGTGATACATATACTTAAAACCGAAACTCTTTCTCTACATCAGGGATGGGCAAACTGCAGCCCACTGCACTGTTCTGTGCAGCCCGTGGGAGCCACTAAAAAAATAAACACTTGCACTTGAATCGAGACTAAATTCTTTTGATTTTAAAAGATGCAGGCCCTTTGATAATTCATAACTCAGTGGTGTGACCCTCCCACCAAAAAGTTTTCCCACTCCTGCTCTACATCGTTCAAATGATAGACATCTAGATTTTGTATGGAGTATAATAATTAAGAACAATATGACTTTAAAAACTGATTAACTAATCTGCTTCAGCTAAAGAGATTTATTTCTATTTCAATCATATTAAGTCAGATATCTGAATCCATATTTACTTATATAAGTGCTCAATGATATTATTGCAGAGCTGGTATAAAACCAAAAGAAATATATATTTATGAAACCTAGAAGTCTGTTACTTAAAATTTATGTTGTGGACGCAATCATCAGATGAAAAGTCTCAAGAAATTTTCCGGCTGATGATCACACATGACATGAAAATTCAAGTAATAGACATTTAGGGTTCATGATGGTGTATGTATGTGTGAATGTATGTATATGTGTATGTGTGTACGTGTCTCTGTGTGTGTATATGTATATATGTACGTGTGTGTGTGTGTGTGTGTATGTATATATGTACGTGTGTGTGTGTGTGTATATATATATATATATATATATATATATATATATGTACGCGTGTGTGTGTGTATATATATATATATATATATATATATATATATATATATATATGCATGTGTGTGCATATAACACACACAGTGGGTGAGTTAGATGTAATAGGAAAGTTAATAAATTGTACGTTATATTTTCTTTTATAATCCGTATTTTCTATTTTCATTGTTCAAATACGACTTCTGCAGCAACATCTGTATATGTTATATACCTATTCACATTTGTATTGTCACAAATTTTGT
>CAUZXS010002660.1:22500-90000 GCA_963585895.1 Sepioteuthis lessoniana
ATCATTTATTTCAGCTGGAAACTCCAAAGAAATCAACCTCTTCAGATAGCCATCACAAAATGGGGGGGGGATTTTTAAAAATATTTTTCCAATGGATTCTTTAAAAAAAAAAAAAAGGGTGCTTGGGACGAAAAGATAGAAGTGAGAAGTTGGTGTCAAAACCAGATGTAATATCATCGCCTGGTGTCGTGTATCTTTATAAATCTTAAAAATTTTTAACACAACTCACAGAACCTTCAGCAACTAAAATCTTGTGAATAAATTAACCTATTTTTAAGAAAAAAAATCTATTTATTTGTTCATTCATTTATTAAAGAAAACATGGTAATAAACACTATCTTGTTTAGTTAAAAAAAATTTTATAGGTTTTATTTGATTTTCATTTAAGGTTAAAATTTAGTCTTTATTTAATTTCTGTATATTTCTACATATTTTTTATTCTGAATATTGCCAATCTAAATATTGTTAACATCATTATTATACTAATTTTGAATTATCAATAATTTTATTAATAATAAAAAGTAACTATTATTACAATTCCGAAGTCACTCTTCTTTGGGAAAGGGAGGATACTTCCCTTTGTCCATCTGTCTATTATGTTATTTACGGCATTACAGTATCAGATCAGTATATCATCGAATTCCTTGTCTTCCACCACTTCTGAGGGTATTTTAAGCCCTGCTGCTTCCCTATTTTTAATTTTTCTTATTACTGAGTCGAGGTCTTCTTGTGTAAACTGTCCTAGTTTGATGTCTAATTGTTTACTAATAATTCTTGTGATGTGTAACTTTTGAAGTAAATTCTCGAAATGTTGTTTCCACAGGTGTATTCGTTCTTCTTGGCAGGCAGTTTTCAGTTTAGCTCTCGCAGTACTCTTCCTTTTGCTCACTTTGTTTACCGTCTGCCTTGCTATCCTAGATTGTCTATCTTCAGCTGAGTCTCTTATCTTATTGATCTGAATTTTGATGAATTCTATTTGTTCTTTTAGGTATACATTAGTTTATTTTGTGCTTTCTTAAGTTTCTGAGCATTGATGTTGGTCAGGTTCCTTCTATTGTGTAGGGAAGCAATTGTTACACCTGCATGCTTTTTTTCTAACCCCGCCAATGACATCGCGCTTCCAGCAAACTCACCTGCCCAAGCCAAATCTCAGCTACATAGCCTGGAACAAACAGCAGGTGGCATGGGTCTCCATGTCAACGCAGACAGAACAGAATACATGTGCTTTAATCAAAGAGGTGAAATCTCCACACTAAAGAATGGTCCCCTGAAACTAGTGGACAAGTTCACCTACTTCAGAAGCAGCGTCTCATCAACCAAAAATAACATCAACATGTGACTAGCAAAGGCATGGACAGCTATCAATAGGTTATCGGTCATATGGAAGTCAGACCTGACCGATGAAATAAAACGCAGTTTTTCCAAGCAGCGGTCATGTTAATACTGTTATATGGATGCACCACATGGACGCTAACTAAATATATGGAGAAAAGGCTTGATAGCAATTACACAAGAATGCTGTGAGCTGTATTGAACAAGTCCTGGAGGCAACTCTACAAAACGGCAGCTGTATAGCTACCTGCCACCCATCATGAAAACTATCCAAGTTAAACGAACCAGACATGTGGGACATTGCGGGAGAAATAAGGACAAACTCATGAGCAATGTACTCCTGTGGACTTCTTCACATGGACAAGCAAAGATTGGATGACAAGCTAGAACCTATATACAACAGCTTTGTGCTGATACGGGATGTAGCCAGGAAGACCTCCAGGAGTGATGGCCGATAGAAACGGGTGGCAAGAGAGGGTCAGGGAGATCTGTGTTGGCAGCATGACATGATGATGATGATTTTTACAATTATTCCTAATTTATCATTATTGTCAATATTAATTATTAATATTACATTACCAGTAGTAATACTGATACCTTTAACTTTATCCTACTATCCAGTGGTCTAATGAGTAGAGTGTTCGCCAATGGTCCGGTAGACTGGGGTTCAATCCCTGGTTGAGTCATACCAAAAGCTAAAGAAAATGGTACTTGATATCGCCTTGCTTAACACTCAGCATTATAAGGTAGAAATCAAGGGTAAAGTGGAGCAATCCAGGGAATGGAGTAGCACCCTCCCCTACACCTCGGTGTAGTAGCTATTGAAAAGGGGGCCTTTGGGTCACCCTCAACTAAGGTCGCCAACTTTACTTACTATTGTGATCAATATCAATTTTTCTATTATTGACCTTTTTCTTATGAGTTTAAATCTATTTGTATGGCAGCATTTAAATATTAGTTCATTATGTTTATTTAATAGTTGACTATTAAATTTATATCTAATGATGCAAATTTTTTCCTTCAGGCAAAGGTTACATCTACTGTTGAAGCTTTCAGGGGTCGAAAATTTCTTAATAGATCTCCATTTTAATTTATGGGGTTAAACCCTTATCTCTCAAACTCCAAAACCACATCAATAGGACTGTTTGGTTTCTAAGCAAAGAGTTGGAAAAAGAGTGTTTATGATTGTAGAACCTCTGTTGTGTGTGTGTGTGTGTGTGTGTATGTATATATATATATATATATATATATATATATATATATATATATTTCATTGAACATAATAGACATTTTTTGTCTACATATTTTTTGTTAATCCTTTCGAATGTCTTTAGCTACTGACACTATAGAAACAAATTTGAAAAGTAAATGCTACAACAGTATAAACGCTCATTCTTACAAAGTAGTAATGTACATACAAAAGTTACATCACTTTTGTAATAGATCCTTCTCTGATGATGGCCCAAAGTCAGGCAGAAAATACTTGGGAAATAACTTATTATGAAAGGTTTATCAACCAATTCCCGCTGAATATCATAAGATCAATAGGGCAATTTGATAGGATTAACAAAAAAATATGTAGACAAAAAATGTCTATTATGTTCAATGAAATATGTATTAATGAAGAAATTCTGCCTATATATATATATATATATATATATATATATATATATATATAGGTATTATTCAGTCCAGTTAAACCAGAGTTGGGAGTAATTCCTTCAGGACAAGAAAATCATTCAGGAGCTGAACATTTAAATTTTCCTGGTGGAGAGCTCAATGAAATCCTAAATTAACCGGTCTTTGGTTTTTTCTTAAAGAAAAAGAAAAAAAAAAATATATATATATATATATATATATATATATATATATATATATATATATATATATATATGAGGACTCCATTGAATAAGATAAAGTTAATGTACTTTTTAATATTGTTATGATTTTCACTTAACTAAAGCCAAAAGTTAGCATTGTGTGTTTTTTTTATGTAAGTAGTCATTTGCATGTTTGAGTCCTTAATATATATTGCTTATGCATCAGTTGTGTATATTGTGGGCAACAGATGGGAGTTGGCAGAACAATTGTTGGAAATAAACTAGAATGAGAGTAACATTTAGTTGGAGTGCATAGAATGGACCTTTGTGTGAGAGAGAAAATGAAGAAATGAACATTGTCATCAAAAAGGAAAACTACTACTATCTTCTTTTACCAGTTGAAAGATATGATAAACAAGTCTCGCTGCATTGTTCGCTACAAAGTAACAAGTCTTTTAGGATGATTCCCTACATCATTCTTATAAACATTCCTATTCTAAGTTGACGATAATTAAATTAGTTTGCACAATTGGCACATGGAGATCGACTTCTAGTCAAATCATGCTAAAAATACCAATTCCCATCAGATTACCAAAATAAGGCAGCCTGTTCAGTTCCAAGATGGGTGACTTAGGCTACTTACAAGACCTGCTACTCCTGAAGCTTGCGTACCAGATGAAACCAAACTTAATAAATAACAACAGCAGCGCATGAAGATTTCAGTACATTATTTTAACCCTTAGAACCTAAGCAGCGGGTATTTGTACTGCTACCTAAATATACTAAGAGCTGAACAGGCTGAAATACAATCAGAGAATCCTTATTTTGACTTTGTTGCTGCTTATAATATGTAACAGATTAGATTTTCGGCTATTTTTTCAATCAGAAATTTAAGGTGGGTAACAGGCTCAGAATTTTAAGGATTAAAAACTAAAATTCATAAATTTTAAAAATAATACAGTTTATATTTACCCAAACCTTCTACTTCAGGCAGAATGTGACACAAGGTCAATTTTTAAGTGGAGTAAAGCTGGTTTGAATTAATTTTTCCTGCTACTAGATTGGTTGCCTAACCAAGGCGAAAGAACTGAATCTGCCCATTTACCCATAGTTTAAAGGAGAGCAAATGGATTCATTTAAGATAATGTTTTATCCCTAAAAATAATTTCTGTATTGCTTTAAGCAGGATTATCTAAAAAGTTTACTAATTTAGATTTTTAATCCTTAAAATTTTGAGCTTCTACTCATCTCTTGCTTCTGGCTGAGAAATAGCAAAAAAATGTGTGGACATGTTATTTAACACCTGTAAGGCTATCAAATAACTCATAACAATATGTTATATAAAACAGTGATGTAGAGATAGGACTTACTTGGTTAAGATTCAGGTTGATGAGGTAGATGTTGTTTTAAAGTAGCAGCCCAAAGAGAGGCTACTCAGGCTCTAAAGATTAAAATAATTTAGTGATAGAGAAATTAAAAAGAAAAATCTTATCAACTAATGATATGTACCTTAATTTATGGATATAATGTTGAGTATTTTGCATGACATCATTGTTTATAAGATAGACAACTTATATGTGAAGAGAAATAGACTATGAAAGGATAATCTCTGCATTTTGGTTTCTCCTTATTAAATCCAAGATGGCACTGTTAAATACCTCAATGTGATGCAATAACCAGTCTATTTTCTTTTTCCTTTTAGGGCTCACTTTTATCAGTAAAATAATAAAGTGGTTTGCATTTATTTTAACTTTAATTACAACTATTAACTTTATTACATAAGGACTGAAATTGGGTACTGTAATAAATATTCAAGTGTTTTGATGGATAAAAAAAAGGGGTTAGTTTGTCAGGCTTGTACAATATTTATACAAGGGAGGCAACTTCTGCTTATATCAATCGGCCCTTGTCGATTAGCTTCTATAATCAGATTTACAGTTAAAATATCAAGGCTTGACAGAAATTTTTAATTTTAGATCCATGAATTTTAGATTTGGTTGGATTTAATGGCATATCAACCTCTATAGTTTATTTAATGCCAGAGCCTTTTTACACATATATCATATATATGATTTGTAAATGCAAATGTTTAGGTTGGTGATGGTTGGGTTTTATGGCAAACTGACCTCTTAAGGGTCATTGAGTGTTAAATTCTAATATGTGTGTGTGTGTGTGTGTGTGTAGATATAAATGTCAAAGCTTTTTGCTTGCATAAACTTGATGGTCGAAGGTGTTGGTAACATAGTCCATGAATTTTAGATGTTCTATTCAGAAAAAACCTACATTTTAATTTGACACAACTTATGATGCAATGAAAAAAAAGCCTTTGAAAGAAGTGTGTGAAGAATTTTTGTTGTTCTATGAAAAATCAACTCCTGTGTAAGATAAAAAAAGAAAACTTCAAAGCCCAACAAAGGAAGGATGACTTTTTTTTTTTCTTTTATCACATTTCTTTACCGTTTTTTTTTTCTTTTTAAAAGAAATGTCAAGTGTGTTGAATTGCAAAATGAATACATGGAATAGTATGTACATTTCAAGGATTTAGGTTATTCCTTTTCTGGTTAGGCAAAGAACTTTTCAGCACCAATGGTGTGTTGCATATTTTCAACGATTCTCTTTTTCTTCAGATCACAAACATAATTTTCAACAAAACAACATTCACAATTGAACACTGATACCCACAACAAAGATTTAATTTGTATTTTGCATTTAATATTTGAAAACAGTTGAATCACAACTTGAATTCAAAGTTTTTCAGGAACAGCAACATTCATAACAGCTATATATATATATATATATATTATTACTTTAAAAACATTCCAATATATGTTTGAAATAAAACTTTGCAATATCTTACAAGGTTTAGCAAATTCGATTAACAGGCCATTATAATTCTTACTAGTTACTCTGTACTTTTGGCCTTGTACTAATCTTAGAAAATAACTAGTATAATTTACCAAATGTCTTATCCATTCATGTATCATTGCATCACTTAAAGACTGCTTGAGCTATGGTTTGAAATCTGAATTTTTTGTCGAAAAACAACTAAAGGAAAACTGAATTCAAGCTCTTTAAAGATTTTAAAATTAACCTCATGTTGCATCCTGCCTGTGGTAGAGAGGTTGGGACCCTAGAACATGTTTTTATCAGTTTAAAAAAAAAAAAAAGATTATAAAACTTTTTAAGTTTTAGCAAAGCAGTTCA
Organism: Sepioteuthis lessoniana; assembly: GCA_963585895.1. NCBI lineage: Eukaryota > Metazoa > Mollusca > Cephalopoda > Myopsida > Loliginidae > Sepioteuthis > Sepioteuthis lessoniana. Next base: position 28,857 of record CAUZXS010002660.1, read on the forward strand.
ATTTACAATCAAGTATAAAACTAAATTGAACCTTTTTTTTTTTGTGTCTGTCGGATTAGCTAAACCGAATTATCTTTTTGTTTAATATCATGGTAAATTGAGCTGAAAATTCCCCAGCCAAAAAACATGTTTTATATTCATACTATGAACAATGGTCACTAATATACTTCTTGATATACTCACAAAAACAGTTTTGTGCTACGTCTGTGTTTATTGCTACGATAATAAAAAGTTTAATTAAATTAATTATGATCCATTTATTTAACTTATAGGTCAGGTTTAAGTTTATTTTAATATACTACTACTACTACGACGACATTGTTGTTGGTGTTCTGCAAGGGGATACATTATCCCCATGTCTGTTCATAATCTGCCTCGACTACATACTTCAAACATCGATAGCTCTAATGAAAGAAAATGGCTTTACACTAAAACAGGCAAGAAGCAGACAATACCCCACAGAAACTATTATGGATGCAGATGTTATAGTGCATCTAGCAAACACCCCTATTCAAGCTGAATCCCTGCTGCATAGTCTGGAGGAAGGAGCAGGTGGCATTGGTCTCCATGTGAATGCAGACAAAATGGAATACATGTATTTTAATCCAAAAGTAGATATCACCACTCTGAATGGTGGTTCTCTGAAATCAATGGGCAAATTTACGTACCTCAGAAGCAGCATCTCATCTACTGGAAATGAAACCAAAATGCAACTCGCAAAGGCATGGACTGCTGTTGATAGGTTATCGATCATATGGAAATCAAACTTATCTGATAAAATAAAATGCCATTTCTTCCAAGCAGCAGTGGTGTCAATTCTATTATATGGATGCACCACAATGTTAGATTCACAATGTTTTGGCCAATATGTCCTCTGGCCTTCTTGAGGTATTTTTTGTCAAACTTGGGAGCCTACATGGAATTTCGAACCATTGCGTGCTCTGATTCTGTTAAACAGATACAAGTGTTAAGTATTTCTGTATTGTTCTTCACCTGCAGTCAAGATTGAACCTGCAACCCCCCAGATGATTGTCTCTTTAGAAGCTTTAGGAACCAATGTCTATAACCATTACACAATGTATACATGGTTAGAAGTTCCATGTAGGCTCCTGAGTTTGACAAGAAACACCTGAGGAAGGCCGGAGGACATCAGCTGAAACGTTGTGAATTTAACAATAAATATGAAGACAATAGTCTGAAAACCCTGAATGATAAAAATCATCAAGCCTCGTCTCAGAAATTCAGACAACTAATGGTTCCTTTTTATTCAAGACGCATATACTGTTTTATTCTGGCTCATGTAGAGACCAATGCCTTCCGCTGCTTGTTCTAAGCTATGCAGTAGGGATTCTGCTTGGGCTGGTGTATTTGTGAGAAGTGCAAGATTGTATATGTAGTCTATATCTGTCATAATTTCTGTGGGATATTGTCTGCTTCTTACCTTTTTTAAAGTGAAATCATTTTCTTTTATTAGAGCTATTGACATTCAATAACCAGAGCATAAACAAATGGGCTGCTAATATCTCTCCTTGCAAGACTCCAGTGACTATATTGAAGAAGTCGATGTTTCCAACAGGTGAATGAATCATTGCTTTCATGTTTTTGTAAAGCATCATTACAGCAGTTACAGTTTCTTTGGGAAAACCAGATGTAAGTAGTATTTGCTCCATCTTTTCTCTGTGTATGGAATCAAATGCTTTGGAGAAATCTATGACCAGTAGTATTGCTTCAAGATTCTTCACTTGCACTCCTTCGATGATTCAACAGTTGTTTAAAAAATATCTGAACAGTTTACAATGAAATCGTTCCACAACTTCACAGATTCTAAGAAATTTCTCAATTTTTGGGTTGGATATGATTGAGAAGCAAGGCATAATAAATCTTCCCATTGATATTAATTAGCGTTATGCTTCTGTAATTCTTAATGATTCTGGAATTGGTTTTCTTGTGGAAGAAAAGAATGCAATCTTTTGTCCATTTCTCTATTGTGTTTTGCTTATAGACTGTGTTACCGAGTCATAAAAGTAAGTCATCAAATTTTCTAATCTTCCAAACTTCAGAAGGTATTTCATTAAGGCCTGCAACTTTTCTGTTTTTAATTTTTCTCAGTAATGCATCAAGTTTTTCCTCCATGAACTGTCCGAGTTTAACATTTAACTGGCAATTAATGATTTTTTTTTTTGATAGGTTTGTTCTGTGATTTCAGGAGGGTTTCCAAGCTGATTCTTGAAATGTTCTTTCCGCTTTAGAAGCCTTTCTTCTTGGCAGATAGCTTTTAGTTTTGGCCTTGATGTGCGCCTTCTTCTGCTCACATCATTTACTGTCAGCCATTTTATTTTGTGATTGTTTGTCTTCTACTAATTTTCTTGATTTGACCTTGATTGTATTCTAATAGCTCATTTTGGTAGGCGTTGATTGGTTCTTTCTTGGCTTTCCTAAGTTTCTGTGCATTGACATTTATTGGGTTTCTTCTGAGTAAAGATGCTTTCTTTTAAGTTATTTCATTTTTTTCGCTAAATACTAGTGACTCCCAGGGAACTTTACATTTGGCTCTTGATTTGGTTGGTATGCACTCTACTGTGATGAAGTTTTCATATTTGTTATTTGGAGTATGTTTCAGATATCCTCTGAAGAGTATAAAATTTGTTTCTTACAGTTACTGTATATCTATTGCTTATATCTTTCAAGGTACTATTTACCAACCCCTCCGCTCGGGCAGGATATGACACAAGGTCAATTTTTAAGCGGAGTTTAACAGGTTTTGAATTCAGAGTTTTCCTTCTCCTAGACTAGTTGCCTCCCCAAGGCTGGAGAACCTAGTCCGTCCTACTATTTATCCATAGCTGGAGGGAGAATAAGGGGGTTCATACCTTTCCCAAGGGTATTTGCCCAAAAGTGAACGTAATAGCGCGACTGGAGTACGAACTCGCGTACTACGATTCCGCAGCTCATCGCTTTAACCATTACACCACGAGGACACCCCTTATATCTTTCAAGGTAAGTGAGAACCAGTCATCATATGTGATTTCGACTGTTTGTGTCTTATTTCTGCATATACTCAGGTATATATCTTTACTGTGATGATTCTGTGATTGGAAGATACTCCTTTAAAAGAGGAATATCTCTCTAAGTCCAAAGTGCTATTTATCCACTTCTTGTTTGTGATTATATAATCTAACTGGGCTTTAGTATTATTTGGGTAGATGTAGGTCCATAGTTTTCCTTCCTCTTTTTTTTTTTTTTTTAAATTTAGATTTTGCTATTTCTATTTGGCAGGTTGTTTAAGCCAAATTTATTATTTGCCTATTTGAGCGTTCATGTCTCCACCAATGTTATGTACGTAATTTTTTGCCTGTTTGAGCGTTCATGTCTCTACAAATGTTACGTACATTATTTTTTGCCTGTTTGAGCTTTCATGCCTCCACCAATGATTAGTTCATTATGTTTGGGAATGAGTCAAGCAAGAGAAGATGGCTCATCATTGAAGGTGGTGATAATGATTTCATCAGTGGCACTGATGGGACTGTAGTAAGAGATTACTTGTGCAGGGGTTGGCATTAAATGTGTCGCACAATTCTCAGTTGGGTGTTATGACTGAGAAGCAATCTTACACCTCCTATGGCAACAGAAACAGAGATTTTCCATGTAGACACCAGTATCACAGTATTTTAAGTCTTGTTCATTGTTGCATGCATAGAATGTCAATATTGTGATTGGTTATATACCTTTTCCAGTTCAAAATGGGAATAGTTCAGTTCAAAATGGAAAAATTATTATAAGTATGAATATAAAAAATATTTTATAAATTATTTTACCAATAAAATTGTTAACATTTTATAATATAAAAAAAAAATTCTTCAAGTCATTTATTAGAACACAACATCTAATGCTACAGCTGCAGGAATTTTAGATTGAATTCCAGCTATGAAACGATTGCATACTTCTGGTGTAACCCTTCCCAATTCTTCCTCAATTAATGAAGTCAAAGCTCTTGCCCTTTGTTCAGTAATTGACAAGCCATCTTTTCTCTCCATTGCAAGAATACTCACAATTTTAGCAGCCAATTCCTGCTTGACGTAAGCTTTGATTAAAGACCATACTTGTTCAATCGGATTAAACATTAGACTGTATGGTCTCAACCTAAGCACTTCACATCCTAGAAATTCTTCTTCACTAAAAACTTCTTTGATTTTTGAGTGACATGGGGTATTGTCAACAACCATCACAACTGGACCCCCATATTGTCTCTTTGAAGCTTTTTTATATTTATACTTATAATAATTTTTCCATTTTGAACTGGAAAAGGTATAGATGCTCTAAGTTCAAGTAGTTAGTGGCATTTAACATTAGGAGTTTGACTTACATGCAAAAAATATTATTAACATAGTTTACTGCATTCAGTTTTGCCCAGTTGGCAAGGGCTGTAAAATACAGACTGCATCTCTGCAGAGGGGTAAGACACCCACCTCCAATGAGTGTCCTGATATGACACTAAACAATCTGATGGTGAGGCTTCAGTAAATCTGGAGTTTTAGGGAATACAGGGTACCCCTTCATTGCCATGCTTTCAGGTCCACTTTGACCCAGAGTGGCAGCACCTGATAGGGTCCTAACTATGGGTCAAATAGAACTAAACTGTGTAATTACACTAAACTGAATTGTTTGAAATTAACTGTTTTTACATTTAACTCTGTGTAAACAAAAAACTGTACTTATGCTAAACTGAACTTTTAGTGATATATAGCAATATCTGGAATCATTTAATTTTATTGACAAAACTGAATAGCTTGAAATAGATATGTTTTTGACATTTAAACTGTGTACTTATGCTAAACTGAATTGATTGAAGTAGAACTGTTTATATGTCGAAAAATAGATTTGGCATTAAATAACCTACAATGATTGATATACCATAAAACGAAATCAATCTAAGTCAGTTGGGTTTAGGCTCTGTAGCTGATTTTTCAAACACTAGGGCCGGAGCTCCAGCCTCAGTAGAATATGCCCCTTATTTACCTGCATGAAGGACAATGCAGTTTGGATTAAAGTCATGGTAGTCTTTTGTCGTCTACTTTATTTTTTCATCAATAGATGCCACCCTTAAAGATGAGTAATAGCAGTTTCCTTACTGAACTATTTGATTCCGACCATTGATCTATGTGGTTCTTCCAATCGACCCAACTTTGGATTAATTCACCTTGCTGCATTCCATAGTTTCTATTATCATATGCTTATGTGGCTCGCAAAATATTTTTCTCCCCCAGAGCCTTATCCTGTGACAAGCCTGGGGAGGAGATTGAGTGATTAGGGAGGTGTAGTGAGGGGGGGAATAAAAACCCTTGTTTTCCTTTAAAGCTCAAATATCCTGTCAAAACTTGATGTGTTACATCTGGTATTGTCTTATTCTATCATAACACTTGGTCAGTCAGCTGAAGCTGCAGAATACACTGACGGCACCTCTGCAGAGGGGTAAGACTTCCCTCTAATGAGGGTCCTGAATATGACACTAAACAATCTGATGGTGAGGCTCCAGTAATTCCGGAGCTTTGTGGAATGCAAGTACCCCTTCATAGCCATTGCTCCCAGGTTCACTCTGACCCCAGAGTGGTGGCACCTGATAGGGTCCTATCTATGGGTCAAATAGAACAAAACTGAATTACTTAAAATAGAACTGCTTTTTGACATTGAAACTGTACTTATGCTAAACTGAATATCTTGAATTAGAAATGTTTTTGACATTTAAAAGGCGTACTTATGCTAAATTGAATTGTTTGAAATAGAACTGTTCATTTGTATAAAAATGGATTTGGCATTAAATAACCCAAAAAGGTTGGTTGGGTTTTATGGCATATCAATCTACCATGACACAGACAAAATTATTCTGGGGAAAGTGTTTAAATTTTACGATGTAAATGAAATATTTTTATTCTCGCGGAATTTCTTTAATTTTTAAATACTTTTTATTTTTGGGTGTCTCCCCCCCCACAGGAGTTGTTTTCAAGAAATGGAATAAAGTTACCATATACTTATGAATTTCAAAATTGGATAAGTTTTTACTTTGTCTGCACCCCCACCTTTTTTTTTCATTTGAATTTTAGCTATTAAGACAATTGAAAATCTAACAATACATTTCAGAAAATTATAAAAATAAAAAAAATAAAAAATTCCCAGTACACACTTAGTGGGTTACTAATTATCAAATTTCCAAGTTTTTAAAAACTAAATTTTACTTTCATAATAAGGCAAAGATTTTTTTTACAAGTATTTACAAACATTGACCTTTGTGAGATATTCAATACCAAAGTCTGTCTTGTAGAAAAGACAATAATGATACTATTTAACCCATAGCTGTGAGGCGGGTGTTATAGGAGAGTTCATATCTTTTCCAAAGTTATTAGTCTTAAATATTAGTCCAACTGGAGTTTGAACTCACAGTCCAGTACATTAGTCACAACACTATGTGGTAATTTACTAAGCTTTTTGCTTAGATATGGCACAAGGCCATATGAAAGGGGCACCCAATGAGACTCGAACTCACTCGTGTAGGTTTGCTAGTCAAGCTTGCTAACCATTACACCACCAGAGGCGCCCTAGTCACAACACTATGTGTTTGGTTAATTTGTACTGAAGAACACGTAAAAAAGTTTACTAAAGAATACGGATTGGAACAGGTTTAAATAATGTTAAACTTTAGTATTTTATACCCATTGTGACAGATCCTCAGCCCACGCCTCCAGAAACTCTTGGAAGTTATTTGAAGCACCTGCAAGAGGAATGGTTTGGTTTTATGGAATATCAACCATTGTTGGTTATTTAATGCCAAATCCTGTTTTTACATATATATTAAATATAATTTGTAAACACATTTTGTAGATACACAGTTAAATGATCAAACAGTTCTATTTCTAACAATTCAATTGAGCATAAGTCATTTGTTTGCATTTCAGTTTAATTGTCAAACAGCTCTATATGACCTTTAGATAGGACCCTATCAGGTGCTACCACTCCAGGCCAGAGTGGACCTGGGATCAATAGCAACAAAGAGGTACTCCGCCTTCCCCAAAGCTCCAGCATTTCTGGAGCCTCACCATTAGATTGTTTAATGTTGGGAAGGAAATCATACCCCTCTGCATTGATGCAGTCAGTGTATTCTACAGCCCCAACAGACTGGGCTGAAGAGTTGTCTGTATCAACATAACAAGTTTACCAGATGAAACAGAGTTAGAGTCGAATTATGATCGTGTGGGCTACACAAGTTGTAAAATACCGAAACTTAAACTTCACTAATTAGGTTGGTTGGTGAGTTTTGTGACATGTTAACCTGTCTAAGGTTATTTTATATCCAAATACAAAAAAATCCTGATTTGGCATTTTTTTTTTATAATTTATTGTATAATCCTGTTTTATTTAAAAGTCTAAAATTTTGCTGCTGTTTAGTTGAAAGTGTTCTGTTTCTTTCTGATAGCTGATATTTTTTACTGGAATTATTTTGCCACATTTGCATTTTGGCTGTTCCTTCTACTTCAAAGGTATTTCATGCTTTCCTCAATTTGGTCTGAGTTGTATAATACAAGGTGCATACGATAAGTTTCCAAATTTTTTTCGTATGGGCATTTAAAATTGTCATAGACTCTTGAAAATTCAGTATGTTATTGCTATACATCTTATGAGATGAATGACCAATTTTTAGGATTTCAGCTTCAAATGAACAGCTACAGCAGGAATTGGAATACACCCTACTAAATCCTGATTATCACAGCTGGTGAATTTCAAAAGTGCAATCTGGACATGAGGACACTTTAGAAGAACGATATGCAATAAAATTCTATTTTAAACTTGGAAAAAAGGCCACAGAAACGTATGGAATGCTTCACACTGCTTTTGGACCATCCTGCATGAATCAAGCATAAGTTTTTGAGTGGCATAAGAGATTCAAAGAAGGCAGGGAGTCTGTGAGGGATGATGAGAGGTGTGGGAGGAGTAAGGAAGTCAATACACCAGAGTTGATTGGCCAAAGGGTTAGGGTCACTATGTTGAGGTTTTAAGGGAGTTCAGGAAGAGATTCCATCGGGAAGACGCCAGCACTCTTCAAATTGGTTTAGTGGCATTTCTACCAGGACAATGCACCAGTCTACAACTCTATCCTTGTCACAGACTATTTGACTAAGATGGGCATCAAGACAGTTCCTCACCCTCCCTATAGTCCAGACCTTGCTCCCTGTGACTTTTGGTTATTCCCTAAGCTCAGATGCTGTTGTTATGAGACAATCGAGGAGATGAAAGAGGCTGTGACAAAGGTCTTTGACACTCACACAAGAGGACTTCGATGTACCATTCCAACAACTTCTGGAAGGCCCCAAGTGCATTGGAGCTGGAGGAGATTACTTCGAAGGGGACTAGAGTTTCATGTGTGTACTATCAATAAAAGTGCTCATACAAAAAAAAAAGTCTGGAAACTTATCGTATGCACCTCGTATGTAAGAAATTTTATATTCTCATTATTGAACTTCATATGGTTGAAATAAAATGGTCTGATTTTATCATTAGTGTCACTAAAAGCTTTGCTGAGAGAGAGAGAGAGAGGGGGGGGGAAAGGAAAAAATCCCAAAAATTAAACAAGCTATTTGTAACATACATGAAACACATACAGCATATTTTTTTAGTAAACTTTTGAGATGTTAAGCGGACGAAATTCAAAAGACAAACTTTCTACAAAATGCATTTTAGTTTTAACAAAATGAGCAGAATTATGTTAAAGTTCCTACATTTAAAAACCTTGTTTATAGATACTTTGTCATCTTCAGTATATTTTTCAACCATTTATTTTTCAAAATTAAGTTACATAATACAGGAATCTTGTAATCCATGAATTTTTCCAAAATTTTAAAATCATCGTAATGCTGTAGGTTCAATTAACTTCTAAAATTAAGAGAAAACAAATTAAATATAGAACTCAAATTAAATATAGAACTAAGAAATGAAATATTTCTGAATTTTCAAAATTTATTACAATTCTTTATCAAAAATAGAACATTTTATAAAAAGTTTTATCATTGCCGCTATGATTCCATAGGTCATAGTCTCTAATATGCATCTTTGTATTCATCTAATAGAATAGAAATTTACCAACTATTATTTTTTTTATATCATTGTATGAAGGTGATACAGTTCTACAATAATCTGCAGTTTTATAGCAAAATAAGTCAGTAACCTTTACAGATTTATTGATTTTAAACATTTTTGTCTACATAAATAGAGTTCTTTCTTTCTTTTTTTTTTCTTTAATGACATATCAACCTTTGAAGGCTATTTAATGGCAAAATCATCTTTATAGAACAGTTGTGATACCCATAGCTAGTGGGAGGAGAGATGAGGGGATTCATACCATTCCCAAGGATATCTAGTGTGAAAGTAAACTCACTTGGAAGCCACAGTCCAGCACTTTAGCCATGGAGACTTTCCTTTATTAATCATCATGACTAAGCAATAATATGAATTATTTTACACCCTCATCTTACCTATAAACTTAATTAAAATGTGAAAAATTATTTTAGTGTTTGGAAATTTCAATTGTTTGGCCATCTATAGAGGACAGATGAATTCTTCCTAATTATCAATATAAACCCAAGTAAAGTTTTTTTTTTTTTTTTTTTTTTAATAACAGTCACAAAACAGTGACTTCAGTAAGTTAAGTGAATGATTAAAATTTGGGGAGGGAGAATGCAAAGCCAATGTGGTTAAATTGGTAAAGTTTTTGTGTGTCTAAAGATGATCTTGTCCCAATTGAAGTGTTCAAATTTCCATACTGATTTGCTAGTGATTAAGACGACAAAATAAAATACAAAGAAAAAAAAATGTACATGCAAATTCTACAATTACCAAGAAAGAAAAAAAAGAAAAATTCTATTTTTTACCTGGGAGAAAAAAAAAACAAAAGAAAAAAAAAAAAAAACTTTTTACAACGTGAAAATATTTCAAAGATAACAAGAGAAATTATTTATTTACTTTTCCCATTTTCATTTTTCTTCAGTGAATGATGGAACAATTTTTACGTAAAGTCAATTTTATAGTTTTTATAAAAATTAGTTGTACGTATGCATTTATATCTGTAGAAAAGAAGGTGTCTGCACGTATATAAATAGAAATTTGTATCTGTAATTATCCCGGCTTATGTATGTAAGTAAAGTATCTAGAAAAGAGTGTATATATGTGTGTGTGTGTGTGTGTGTGCAAGCACATGAAAAGGAAGTTTAAGACTGTCTGGTATTATTAGGTGTTGGTAGTGTATTTAAGGACAACTTGAACTCAGAAAAAGTTATAACAAAATCCGAAGCTGTCATAAATCAATGGAGAGGTGACCAGCCCATAACAAAAGGAAAAAAAAAAAGAAAAATCTTTTTGTCAACAACTGGTAAAATCCTTGCCCTGACTTTTCTCAAGCCTCTTTTTCTTTCTTTCTTTCTTATTATTTCTGGTTGCTCTAATTTTCTTAATGAAGTTTTGTATTGATCATGAAGAACTGGAAACAGCCAGTTTCTTCAAGTGTTCCATGAACACCTGCAAACTCACATCATCAGTTAACACAGGGGCACCACCATCCTGAAAACAACAAAAAAAAAGACAACAAATTTATAAATGATAAATCACCTTAATTAGAAGACGGAAGATATAACCCATCCCCCAAACTTAGACAGTCATATATCCTTAAAAGAAAAAAAAAAGGCTGATTTTATTTACACCCCAATCTTTTCAATGACAGGATGTAACATAAGGTTGGAGTACTCCTTCTCCAGCTGGAGTGGGCAAGTAGAAAAATTGCCTTAGTTCACCAAAGAAAAGTGTGTATAGACTAAAGGTATTTAAAAAGAGCGCGATTGATTTTAACTGCATATTAACCTGTCTAGGGTTATTCTATGCCTAGAGATTAGAGAATCATGTTCATATTTACATTTTGTGTGGATGTTTTTTCTTTTTTGTACATGGTCCTATAGAATATGAGAAATTATAAGTCTGTTAAAGAATCTATAACAGAATATAGTTATTTACTTAGCTTAGAGTTGGCATAAGGCCAGGAATATGGAGCACCCAATGAGAATCCAACTTAGTAACAATGGTCTGCTAATCTAGCTGGCTAGTCATTACGCTATGCGAGGTGCTCCTCAATAACACAGAATATCATTGCACCACTGACTCAATATCTGGAATGATGCTTTAGATTATATATATATATATATATATATATATATATATAAAAAAACAAAAAAAACTACTTATGTAGAAAAAAAAAAAACACAGACTTTATTAAAAATAATTTTACTTAATTGTTAGTGGTGTCACGTGATGGCTCGCGGAGACGAGGAGGTGGGAATGCTACTCCCCCCCCGTTGAACTAAAATTATCTAGCAGTCAAAAAGTGACCGTTAGAAATGAATGTGGGTCACATAGATGTCGCACTTAAGTGACCTTGGGTCGCCGGACATCGGAAGGGGAAAGAGAAAATGAAGCCAAATGATTGGTGGGGGGACCCCAAACGGAAGTGGGGTTCCCTTCCCCTCAACGGAAGTAAATACAAAAAAAGGGAGTTTTTGGGCAACGCTCGTGGCAGACGGACGATAGCCATTTTACTCCGGGCTAAAGACAAAAAGACTGAGACATGAGAGACCTGAGTCTCTCAAGCCAGCATTAAAAACAGTACAAAGTCTATTAGCCCGTGAAAGAAGAGAAATTCTCCAGTGGAACCCCGTCAAAAAAATAAGATAAGTAACTTTGGGACATTTTTCCGTTACACCCAAATTTTGTTTACCACTCTCTCTCTCTCAATTTGAAAAAGGATAAAAGCCAGGAAAAGCCAGTTATATTCATGGACTATCCTATTATATATTTTTGACACTTTGAACATATATATGTATATAACCGTAGTAAAGAACCTATGTGTTTTCATTTTACCATGTGGTCTATGTTATTATTCCATGCTTTCCTTTCAGCTTCTATTCGCCTTACATTATCTTGCTTAGAACTGTCCTAGTAATTCCTAAAGTATCAAACGGGAAACCGGAGTTGCCGACCATAGCAATATTAATATTATTACAACTAAGACCTATAGGCCCGTATTCTTCAATTATCTAAGGGAAAGAAGTTTAGCGGCCTGGTGGGTGTGTGATAGTGTGAAATTTTGGACCCCTTTGCCAGCGGTGGCCAGTCTGGCCCTAAATTATTCCCTCACGTAATATGCCAGTTCTTATCTGCCTGAGAAAAGAACTCTGAACAGGACTTATTTCTGTAGGGGATCAAGTGCCAACCTGCCCCGTCTTCACACGTGCGAAAATAAAGTCCCGTTTAGGGATTTTAGTTCAATTTGCCGTCACAGACCAAAAATGGGGGCTCACGTCCGGGATTTATTATTATAAATAATATTTATTGCTTGTAGTCGTGTGACAATTCCTGCCGTTTAAATCTACCCTGGGAGACCGTGAAAGGAAAAAAAGGAATATTGTTGAAACAGTCAAATTACTTGTTGATATAACTGTTTGGAAAAATTAAAGAAAAATGGACAAAATAGAGAACTTTTTAAAAGAACCCTCAATGGAAAAGTTGGAGAGGCTGAGAAAAAGCGAGATAATAAAAATTGGCGAGAAGCTTGAGTTAAATGTTCAGAATTCTATGAGAAAGCATGAACTCGTGAGAGAAATAGCAAGGCACATGGTGGACGAAAATGTGTTCGAGGAAGCAGTATTAGAAGAGCTACCAACGGAAATGATAAGAATGACTCCAGAAGAAATTGAACTGGAGAAAATTAAAATACAAGCACAAATGGAACTACAGAGAAATAAAATGGAACTGGAGAAAATAAAAATTCAGCAAGAAACAAGGCTGCGAGAAGTCGACTTGGCAATAAGAGGACGCAAAGAAAGCCATGACAGTTTCGAAGTAACGAAGCAAGCGAGGCTAGTCCCAAAATTTGAAGAAGCCAACGTGGACGGATACTTCGCACATTTTGAGCGAACTGCGCTAAATCTTGGATGGCCGAAAGAATGCTGGTCGATGCTACTCCAAACTGTGCTGACAGGAAAAGCACAGAGAGCATATGCAACTCTGCCCACAGAAAATTGCGCCGACTATGATTTGGTGAAGGCAGCGGTTCTTAAAAGCTTCGAGTTTCTCCCAGAAGCTTATAGACAGAAATTCAGAACACAGAGAAAAACTGAAAACCAGTCTTATGTGGAATTTCTGAGAGAAAAAGAGAACGCGCTGGATAAGTGGTGTGACTCTAAGAGGATAGACGGAGATGCTGAGAAACTCCGGCAGCTAATATTAGCTGAAGAATTTTTAAACTGTGTGCCAGAAGAAGTCAGGGTTCACCTAAGTGAAAGAAAAACTGACGTGACTTATGAAATGGCCGCACTAGCAGACGAATACATCCTCACACACCGAAAGATAAAGGAAAAAACGTTCACGGGAAGCAGAGTGAAGTTTAAAGCTGAGTTAAGACCTAAGGAAGAAAATAGAAGGACCTTCCAAAGTAGCAGCAGAACAGTGGTCTGCTACAAATGCGGAAAGGCTGGTCACATAGCCATAAGGTGTCAGCTAGGAAAAGGTCCTGAAAGAAACCAGACCCAGCCGAGAAAACCTCAAGGAGCTGTAACAACACCTAGAGGGAACCAGTCCTATCGACCCTGGACGAAAAAAGGGATGATAAAAGGCCCACACGGAGGACCAGTGGAAGTCTCAATTTTACGAGATACCGGAGCCTCTCAGTCGTTACTTCTACGAAATAAATTACCTAAAAGGGTAATAGAAGCAACACGTGAGACTGTGATGATAGAGGGTATCGGCGGAAAGAGGGTAAAAATACCGCTGTGTAAAATAACCCTAAAGTCCCAGTGGAAAGATGGACCTATTAAAGTTGGTGTGGTAGACAAACTACCTATGAAAGGAATTTCCCTTATACTGGGAAATGAAGTAAAAACTAAAAAGTGTCACCCGAAAAGGATGGCGAAAATAAGCACCATAAATGAAGATGGAAAGATGGCGAGAATGAACGCCAAACATGGAAAGAAGTTGGCGAAAATTAGCGCCAAAAATGAAGAAAGAAAGATGGCGAGAACGAACGCCCAGCATGGAGACAAGATGGCGGCTGAGCCACGTGCGAGATATAAACGACACAGTCGCTCGCAAAGTGAGAAGGTGGAAAGAAAAGAAGTGAACCTTCCACCCCTCAATAAACAAGAAGATAAAAGGACCAGTCGTCAGAAAAAGGATGAAGGTCCAACGAATATTAGGAATAAATTCCCTAATACTTATCGAGAGGATAAGAGGAAAATAAGAGGACCCTCACAAGTGACTAAGAAGGAAGAATTTAAGAAGGGCGACGAAGTCCTGCTACTATCATCAAATAAAGGACCCCACTGTGGTGGACGATATATAGGTCCCTACGTAATATCACAGAGAATAGACAAGAGGACATACAGAATTGATACCAACGAGGGAAAGAAGAAGACACAAGTGTGTCATACAAACAAATTGAAGAGATATGTCCGCCAAGAAGGCCAACCTCGAAAAATTGAGAACTCGGCAATGCCGAATAAATTCGAGGAAAAATTAGGCCAGTTGTCTGTTTCAGAGAGAGAGGGCTTAGAAAAATTAATAGAAAAGTACCCAAGTTTATTTCTCTAACGCCCCACGAAAATGTAGTAGCAGAATATTCTTTCATAGTTGTTGAGAGAAAGAAAGAGAGGGAGAGAGAAACTAAAGGAAATGAGGAATTCTCGTCCCCAATGTTGAAATATGAGATGGACGAGAAAGCTGTACGTCAACAAGTGACGGAGAGGGGAAAGAGAGAAAAGAAAAGGAAGTTTCTTCCCCCAGAGCTTATAAGGTCGTCAAAAGTGACGAAAAAAAGAAAGAAAGAAAGAAGGGCTTACCTCCTCAAGGTTTGAAAAATGATACGGCCAAAAGCCGAGAGAGAAAAAGAAAGAAAGGAAAACGAGATTAAAGAAAAAGAAAAGGGAGAGAGAGAGAGAAAGAAAGAGGAGTGAAATTGTTTTCCCCTATAGTGAAAATTAGGAAGGACGAAAAAAGGAAAAGGAAAGAATTCGTCAAAGCGTGAAGAAGAAAGGGGGTGAAAGAAAAGTAAAGTGAGAAAAAAAAAAAAGAGAAAAAAAAGTGAAAGAAAAGGAGATAGAACAGTGAATTGAATTGCCTTTTTTTTTCTATGGTATTTCTATTCATCTCCCTTTCTTCTCTTAAGCGGGGAGGTGTCACGTGATGGCTCGCGGAGACGAGGAGGTGGGAATGCTACTCCCCCCCCCGTTGAACTAAAATTATCTAGCAGTCAAAAAGTGACCGTTAGAAATGAATGTGGGTCACACAGATGTCGCACTTAAGTGACCTTGGGTCGCCGGACATCGGAAGGGGAAAGAGAAAATGAAGCCAAATGATTGGTGGGGGGACCCCAAACGGAAGTGGGGTTCCCTTCCCCTCAACGGAAGTAAATACAAAAAAAGGGAGTTTTTGGGCAACGCTCGTGGCAGACGGACGATAGCCATTTTACTCCGGGCTAAAGACAAAAAGACTGAGACATGAGAGACCTGAGTCTCTCAAGCCAGCATTAAAAACAGTACAAAGTCTATTAGCCCGTGAAAGAAGAGAAATTCTCCAGTGGAACCCCGTCAAAAAAATAAGATAAGTAACTTTGGGACATTTTTCCGTTACACCCAAATTTTGTTTACCACTCTCTCTCTCTCAATTTGAAAAAGGATAAAAGCCAGGAAAAGCCAGTTATATTCATGGACTATCCTATTATATATTTTTGACACTTTGAACATATATATGTATATAACCGTAGTAAAGAACCTATGTGTTTTCATTTTACCATGTGGTCTATGTTATTATTCCATGCTTTCCTTTCAGCTTCTATTCGCCTTACATTATCTTGCTTAGAACTGTCCTAGTAATTCCTAAAGTATCAAACGGGAAACCGGAGTTGCCGACCATAGCAATATTAATATTATTACAACTAAGACCTATAGGCCCGTATTCTTCAATTATCTAAGGGAAAGAAGTTTAGCGGCCTGGTGGGTGTGTGATAGTGTGAAATTTTGGACCCCTTTGCCAGCGGTGGCCAGTCTGGCCCTAAATTATTCCCTCACGTAATATGCCAGTTCTTATCTGCCTGAGAAAAGAACTCTGAACAGGACTTATTTCTGTAGGGGATCAAGTGCCAACCTGCCCCGTCTTCACACGTGCGAAAATAAAGTCCCATTTTTGGGATTTTAGTCAATTTGCCGTCACAGTGGGTAATGATGATTACTTGTTAATCAATTACAAAATTAAATCAACAAAATTTGGTGAAACAGATATTTAAGATTTCAGGATTGGACAATTATCAGACTTTAAACTTTTCAGTCGATTAATGTTAATTGTTATTTTTTTTCTCTGTTTGGTGGTTGTCTCAAGTGACAATGGATATAAGAGCTACATTTTGCAACATGAGAGAGAGAGAGAGAGATTGATAATCGTATTTTACATTCCAAATTTAAGATGAATTACTTGGCTATTATGCCTTAATATCATTATATATATATATATATATATATATATATATATATATATATATATATATATATATATATATATATATATATATATATAAAAATAAAATATATTTATGAATATAAAGACAATAGTCTAAATAATCTAAGAGATAAAAATTAGCAAGCTTTATCTCAGAATTTTAGACAAATAAAAACAGTTGAATGCCTGATTGAAATTATAAGAAGATAAAAAGTATTTTCAGAATTTTCTAACATAAACATTAAAAGAGCACTAATATAAACAAATATTCAGTCAACTTGTTAGTAAGAAAATTTAATCCAACATTTAGTCTAAATGTCCTATAAAAAATACCAAAACTGGCAAAGAAAATTTTATTCCATGAAAAAAAAAAAAAAAAAAAAAAAAAATAGAATCAATAATTCAGGTAGCTAGAATAGTAATTCTACCTGTGATATTACCTGAACCTTTTAATCCTGCTGGCCCTTAATTTAAGAAAGACATTTAAAAAAAATACAAATTCATTCAATTTTAAAGTACCAACAAAAACAAAATAAATAAATAATTACCACCTCCAAGTAAATAGTTATCACCCAAGAAAAATAAAAACAATCCTATTTTAGATGACATGCAGAAAAACTCCTTTATGGAATTCCTTACTGTAAAACATTCATTTGTCCATCACCAATACCAGTCTGAATGAGGTTATAACAATCCAGGAATTAAAAAAAAAAATCTGTTTGTTTCTACAATGCATTTGTTTTTAAAGTTTTGAATTCTTTTTTTTTTTTATTGCAAATTTTATTCATCAAAGTTATCAAGAGTAGAAACTAATCATCTAACTTTTCTTGAGAAGTTATAATTTCAGGAAATGTACTTTTATAAGCACTAGTCTATGACCCATCATTTCAATGGTGGATAATGTTATAAAAAAAAAAAAAAAAAAAAAAAAAAAAAAAAGAATCACTTCAAACTGTACATAGTCCAGAGATAAGTAATCATGGTCAAAGATTTCAATTCATATATTTCATTTTAGAGTGGTTTTATGACTGTTTAAAAGATAATGAAAATATATTGCTTCAGAACAATTTTTAAAAAAATTGAATATATAAAACTTTAGCTGAAGATATTTACCTGATTATGTAAGAACAAAAAAAAAAAATTGTAGTGTAGCATAAATACAATAAACTATATACATTTATATTAATAATATCAAAATTAGAGAAAGGTTTAATTTCAATTACTAATAATCTTTAATTTCTCCCTTTTCAATTATTTTCATTTTATTTATTTCTAGGTTAACTTATTTCCTCTCTTCCTACTCCATCATTTCCCTCTGTTTTTGCATCTCCTCATATTTTGGTTTATCTGTCTGCTGATAACTTGGCAGTGAAAAACAGCTTTAGCAGACCTCGGAAATATCTAATTTTAAATAATCACTTTCCTTTCTTTCTGTGATAGATTTTTTTTTTTTTTTTAAAGAAAAAAAATCTTACTAACAAAAAAGCAAAGTGTCTATTTTAACATTGTATAATCTATCTCAGCAGGAGTCTTTACAACGAGAGATTTAAAAAAGCAAACAAAAAATTTTTACAAATCTTAAAGTCTAGTGATAAAAAAAAAATATTCCTGAATTGCAAATAGAAATATTTACAAAAAGAAAAAAAAGATCCCAAAAATTATCATCCATCACCAGAAGAAGAAAGATTTTGCAATATACCTGGCTTAGAATGGGTGTCTGCTGTGAGAAAAAGAAGCATCACAAATTGAATTTTTAGCTCAAAAACCTTCTTATTGGTTATATAACAGAATTTGGTTATTAACTCTTTGAACTCATCAGCCTGATGGTTTAACAGCACATCAACATCATTATGAGTTAGTTAATGTTAAAGATTGAAATCATAACTATATTTTCAATGTTCCAGTGAATTTTTAAAAATTGCACCTCATTTAGTTGCATAAAGTTATGTGGTTTCAAGTATTTCTATCCAATACTAATAATTTATATATAATTATATAGTTTAAAGTAACTATTCCTATTTAATAATGATTATTTGCTTCCATACAGTTATACGGTTTCCCAATACAAATAATTTGCAAACTGATCTATTTCACCCATACATAGAACCCTGACAGGTACTATCACTATGAGGTAGAGTGGACCTGGGAGTAATGGCAATAAAGGGGTACTCTAGAACTAAGCCTCACCATCAGATGCAGTTTAGTATTATACTCAAGACACCCCTTTTGGGGGATCTTACCCTATGAACAGAGAACCCCACTCCGAGGTTTTTGATATTTTGGGCTGAATGCTCTTTTTCTATCCACTGTAAGCTCTATATTTCTGGCTCAGAAAAATGTCATATACTAATAATAAAAGGCTTAGAACAGAGGCCATTTGAAGCTTTTCTTTAAATTATGGAAGAGCTATTAACAAGATGTCAGAACCCTTGAGTGAAGTTTGAATGTTTTTGTACTTGATGCAAGGTCAACAATTAAGCAGTTTGAATTTAGAGTTTTCCTGCTCAGACATTAGTTACAGTACCAAGGCTAAAAAGCCCAGTCCACCCAAACTGCCTTGTTGAGTATTTCTTATTATGCTGGCAAATAGTGATCATTAAATTTTTTTTTTTTTTTAAAACAGAATTATCTGTTAGATGAGTTTACAGATAACAATGATCAAAAATCTGTTGGTGATAATTTGAATGCTAAAATAGATTATGATTATGATTCATTTCTACTTGATGATAAAGATAACACATTTAACCTGCCTTATTGAAAATACTAGAAAGTAAACAGCCACTAATTCAGCCATCTTTAATTGTTTTTTTTTCTGATAAGAATAGAAGTGTAGGATGATGTGAACCAATTGATTTTTGTTTCACAACACTTAAACCTCTATGGGTCATTTCCGTTGGGGGTGATTGTTTAAATCAAATGGTTTTCAAATAGGGTCATGTAATCTTTTGAAGTATTGAGTTGTTCCTGAAGAGCCAAGTAACCTTTGAAGGAATCCGGTTATTTTCGTAGGGAACTGAATAGTTTTGGAGAATTCAAGTGTTTTTGTGTATTCTGATAAAATTCCATCAGACTGTTATATTCATGAACAAATCTCTAAAAAAAAGTTTGAAAAGACTTTCTTTCATCAGAAAGCCAAGTATCAAAGAAAAGGTGATTTGAGCTCCCATCCCAATCCTTCAGAAACTAAGGGTTCAAAGAGTTAACAGAAAACTGAAATGCCAAAAAGAAAAACTGGCTGTTGGTTAGAATAGAAACTCTGACCAACAATATTTTTAAAAATATATTTAACAAGCTGAGTTAAAAAAATTACTGTTTGATAATACAGTTTTTCATTAGTCAAATTAAAAAGTTCATTTTCTTAATATCTTTTTAAAAATGTAATTTACTTGAAAATGATAAATCCCTAAGCCCATGGGCATCTGATTAGAGTAAGAGCCAACATGTCATTTGCATCCCACCAGATCAGAGACCTTCTTACTAAGGGTGAAGGATGTTGATTATTCTAAAATCGGCAGTGAGTGCACTTTTTTCACACATGAAATGCTTAACATAACAGAGTTGTTAGTAAGATATATTCTGAATATATCCATCAATGCATGCAGATTTTCTTTTCTTTTTCTCCACTTAATAAAAGTGATTTATTAATAGTATAATCAGTTTTGTGACCATTAACAAACCTGCCAATTAGCTTATTTCTATAAGAATTGAAATCTTGATATTTGTCATAAGACGAAAATTGCTTTCCTAAGGATCTCGCTAGACATAAGCAACAACATAAATAAATAATAATAAATGTCAAACAATCCAAGTACGTCCTCTCTATTTTAACATTAAACAACTTGAATATAACCAAGTTTCAGTTAACTAAAGTTTCAAATTTTTAAGTCCAATGTATACAGAGACAACTTATTTTGAATTTGCTCTATCAGCAACTGTTCATAGAGAAAAGACATTTTGAAAACTTCTAAAGAAATATAGAATTTACTGAAAGCCACATGCACCCAAATGGATAGTAAATTGGTCTTTAAAGAAAAAGTTCTGATGAAAGATTAACAGATCAAGAACTGTTAATAGCAAACAGACATTTTATCCATCACAGAAAAAACTAATGAAGTGAGATATGAAAAGATCCCTTGAATAAAAACAATAAACTTGTGCTTAAAATTTTAAAAAGACAACAAAATCCTGTGTCATTTCAGTTTGATAACCAATGAGAAAACATTGTTATGCAAATATTACATTCACTGTAATCTAAAGTTAAGATCAAGATGTGGGTCCAAAAGTCTGGTAGTTTTCTGGAAATAGTAGAAAACAAAATGTTTTTTTTTTCAGGATTTGGGTATCATAGCTCTTTATAGTAAAACTGTGCATTACCCTGACTGTTCTTGGGAGAAATAGTGGAGTAGTTTCCCCCCATCGCCTTTACCATGGTTTCAATTCTGTGTAATCCAAGACTGGACTCTTTAACCATGATAGTAGGCAGCCAATCAGCTCTCCAGTTTTAGCCATTCAAGCTTTCCTTACAAGCAGCCTCAGCCAAATTCTGAACATTTCAATTATTGATCACAATAAGAAGCATTAAGCCACCCAAGCACTTTCAGATGAAAATTGAAAAATTCAATTACTATTTGCTTGTCTCATTATTGCCATTAATGAATGGGTAGATTAAGAGAATTAAAAATGGTTCGTTTTGTTTTGTTTTGGTGTGGAGGTCAATTCGGATCCACTGGATTCAGAATTAATTCATTTCACTTCTATTTTCATAAATTGACGGAACTAGTAAAATAATGTAAAATAAAAACCCTAATTTCTCCAGTTCAAAACTCAAAATGTTGAACAGTTAATTAAAATCTATTTTTGGAAGAAATCAATTTTTAGATTTTGTATTGTAAAAAGATTTCTGAAGAAGTTTTAAAGGAGAGAAGAAAAAAAAAAAAAAAAAAGGTAGAGGATTTAATACATACCAAGCCCCATGCATTGTTGTGTGTCTGAGAAGGATTCACTTTAGACAAAAGGAAACGCGCCTGAAAAGAAAAAAAAAAAAAAATTATATTTTTAACTACAAAAGAAAAATATAATTTTTTTAAGAACTTGGATGCTATTAGATAAAAAATATTCACAGATTTATTTATGGTTATATAACTCACTCCCAACCAATCTCCGATGAGTAATAAAAAATAATAGAAATTAATAAAAAATAAAAAAAAAAATACTGTGTAACAATGCAACCGATTCCATTATTAATTTTGTAAAAAAAAAAAAAAAAAAAAAAAAAAAAAAAATCTCTTTAGATTGCTACTTCAGTTCTATTGAGCATTTTGCTTTAGTTTATTTGTTTAATATCATGAATTCCTTATGGGTTATTTAATGGCAAAATTTGATTTATTTGTAAATGTTTAATTATAATCACAACAATATTTTTAATGTTCCATTAAATTTTTTAAATTGCACTATTTTTATTTATCTATAATAATTTGTTTGCACATAGTTATAGGAATTCTTATATCCTATAACTAAGACAAATAATTTGCACAGTTGTATGGTTTGAAATTTTCTTATCTAATACAAATAATCTCGACACTATTATATGGTTTTAATTATTCCTATTTATTAATAATCATTTGTTTTTACACATTAATATGGTATCAAGTATTCTTATCTAATATAAATAATTTTTAAACAGATCTATTTGACCCATAGATGAGACTCTAATGGATATTACTGCTCCAGTTCAAAGGGTACTCCACACTTCCTCGAGCTTTCAAAACTGGAACCTTATCACTGCAGTATTAGTGTCATACTTAGGAGGACACTATTGCGCTTTTTAAGAAAAAACAAGAAAAAATATTAATGGCTCTATCAAACCCATTATTTCAATAAAAAAAATTCATCAGAAATGGCTCCAAATTTGTTACTTCTGATTTGACTTCTTGATATATTATAAAAATGTAAACAAATGGATGCTGCTGTTGCTACATAATACCTTAAAAATTCCCTTAGCCAATGTAGTACACTTGTTGGCCGAGCGGCCTGAGACTTAGTCTAACGTAAAGTTTGATGGGTTTTGATCCCGGCTTCGAGCGTCCTACGTGTCTAGCCACACTGAAAAGTTCTCATAGAACAAAACAGTCTGTCTGTGGATGACATATATATATATATATATATATATATATATATATAAGAATAAAGTACAGTACACAAAGTAATGAATTCATCTTTTTCCTACACATTGTTATTAGGATGTCAAAGTTTGTGTATGTCTAAGTAGCAAGGCCAAATAGAAATCTCTGAGGACATTTTGGAGGGATATTGACTTCACCTCAGGCTCTAACAAACTGAATGAAGTCAATAAATGGCAAAGTATGTCAGTTCCGGCTGAACAAAGTGAGAAGTGAGTCTTTGATATAAATGTTTCTAACCTCATAAATTGTAAACTAGGTGAGGTTAGATGCGTGTTTTTTTTTTTGCTTGGCCAGCTGTATTATGTTGGATGTTTAGGGGTAATGTAAAAAAAAAAAAAAAAAGACTACATATTTCTAAAAGATGAAAGAACAATAATTTATACAGAAAATAATTAAAATTTTTCTTAAATGTTTAAAACTTTGTTATATATATATATATATATATATATATATATATGTGCGTGGGATAATTAATAAATCCACCTGCCTTTTTGAAAGATTAAAGGTCAGTTTTATGGCCAGTTATCTAAGGTGCCTAATATAATAAGTGGATGGTCAGTGGCAAAAATTAACTTTTAAATAATATTTTTGGATTAATACAATTCAAATATTCCTCACCTTTTAAAAGTGAAATATTGATATTATACAATTAAAAATAAACACCTAACTTTGTCTTCAGCCTCAAAATCCTAAGAGATAAGATTGGTCAGTATGTTCTATCAGCTTCCAGAAATAAACCCCATCATGTTAACAGCACAAATCTACCATAATTAGCTCTCTTCGGTTAATATAGAATAAAAGAAATTGAGCCTGAATCTAAACCTTATGTTGGCTCTTATACTAATTGTCATTTACTAAGCTTAGACTTAGTTTACTACAACCCAAAAGTACAGCAAATATTTTAGAAACTCATTACAAAAAGTTGAGTGAAAAGCACATACAAATCTTTGTTCTAAGATTAAATACCTGAGAACCGCCAGCATCTGTGTCAATGTATCTGGGCATTGGGAATCTAGTCTGTAGGATTTCTTGTGCATCATCAACTGGCGCCAATAACAGTTGCCTAAAGTTTTCATATTCACGCTGTGATTGGTAGCCTTGTTTTCGCCATAATGCTATGGTCTGCCAAAAGATAAGGAAGATAAACAGGTTTGTAAATAATTGTAAGACATATGTATTTCAACAATGTATTTTCTCTATATAAAAAGTTAAATTACTTTAATTATGAAAAAGCATAAACAGAGATTAAATAAAAAGTATGAATAAATTATTTAAGTTTTAATATAAAATTTTAAAAGTGTCAAGATTTACATATGAGTATGTTAAGGCTAACTGATAAAAAAACAAAAAAAAAACAGAGCCTAAAATTAACCATTTGTATCAAAAGTAAAATCTATTTATCTTAAAATGGTATTTGTTTTATTTTTACAATCAATTTGAATAAGGATATTCTTTTAGAGAATCAAACCTTTGAGCGTTTTAGTTTATAAAAAAAAAAAAAAAAGGAATATTTGAGGAAATGCATAAAGAACTTACCTCTCCATGGAAAATGACAATATGGAAAAAAGTGTCCATCAATAAAATTCTATCAGCCATTATGCTGCTAGTATCCAGTAAAACTGGCTAGAATTGGGGGGAAAAAAAGATAAATAAAATATTTTTCATCATTAGATAAATACTAAATTTATCAACAATCAATTTTAGATTTTTAAAATAAAATTGAATATCTGAGTCTTTAGCAATATAAAAAAAATTTTGATCATTTTTTTAAAATTCAGAATTTGATATTATATCCCCCCCCCAACCTTTTTTAGTTATTCAAGATATAGATCAAATTTAGGGTTCAATTAGTTTTTATGAATTATCTGAAGTGGAAAATACAAATTGCCCAAACACACACAAACATGTTACTCATGTAATTTGGTATTTTTATAAATAAAGAGTGCTCAATATCAGTGATAGAGCATATGTAGATCTAAGTTAGGATAGTGTAGACACAAACTCAATGGCACTCAGTGACTGTGTTTACACTATTCTTATGCGCACACACACACACATTTGTGTGTGTGTGTGTGTGTGTGTGTGTGTGTGTGTGTGTGTGTGTGTGTGTGTGTGTGTATAGAGAGATATATATATGTATATATATATATATATATATATATATATATATAAACTGTGTGTGTTTGGACAAGAACTAGGAGCCCATTTTTAACAAAATAATAGACAAACAAAAATTAATAAAGTTAAAAAAGTGACATCTATGTATTATTGTATATTTTCTGAGTCGGCATAAATAAATGGCTCAAGAGTTTTCAAATTTAATTTTAATTTTAATTCTGGTCAGTATAGTATTTTTGATATTTTTTTCACAAGATCATGATATCCACATGTTGATCAATATTTAATTCAGTTTGTTTATTTTGTTAACATTTTCTTGTTGATTTGTGGAGATATTTGATATTTACATTGAACCTAATGCCAATATTATTAAAAATTGTACACAGGTACTTTTCATAATATGCAGTCAGTCTACTTATTTGATGATTTTTTTTTCTATAATGTCAAAAAAGGTTTTTCTTCATTATAATCATCCAATTTTTGTATATAACAGAAAAAATGGCACATCAGAGCCAAGATTTTTGTTGATACAATAGTGTTAAAATTCTTGAGAATAAAGCAATTTCAAATCTGCAACTTAAAAATAACAGTGGGAATTTGCATTTGTGCTCACTTCAGTCATTATAATTCCTCAAAGGAAATAATTTAAATACTAATTAAAGTACTTATTTAATTGACATTAATTATAAATTGTATAAATAATATTGTAATCATTTGTGTATAAGATAACACATTTCTACATTTTTCTGTTCCAAACCATCTGCTTCACTATATTTGGAATGTGATAACCAAAAGTAAGTTATATTAATAATCCAAACTAATGTGTTTTGTACTGGAATGTGTTTGTTTATAATTTCGTTTCTCCTAATGTCAACTTATTTTCACTGTAAACATGTTGCATTTTTGAGTGAACATGTCCATGTGTTTACTCATAATACAGTGTAAACTTTGTTTCATAAAATAATGTAAATTATTCTTGTTTTTAGTCAGTATGAATTGCTATAAAGTGGACTCAAATGCTAAATTTAGGTTAAATTTAGCAGCTATAAACCTTTAAAAGTCAATATGTATTATACACAAGAAATTTTTTTACCAAGGATTTCATAGTCCAAAGTTAGGGGTGTGTGTCATACACAAATAATTACAGCATGTAAGTGAACATTAACTTAATTCTTACTGAGAGCCTTTTAGTGAGTCAAGAAAAAGATTAGTTGAATTAACTGAAGACTTAACTTTTCACTTTTCAAGTTGCATTTATTTAATCAACTGAGAAATGTTTGAGAACTGATGCTCTGGTACTTACCTCTGGTGTTCCATTGAATGAATAAGCATAGAGAATAGGCTGGATCATGATTAAAGACTGGGTAAGGTCTTCACGGTTTAGCATATGTCTGTAATAAGTTGTCTCGTCTGGACTGTTATTGAATACTTGTAAAAACTGCGATCTCCGAAGATGGAACATAAATTGTGGGTACAAGGAAAAGTTTGGTGAGAAGCGGAATGAATTAGGATCTTCCTTGTGATAATCACCAAATTTCTGACACTAAACAATGAAAAGAAAAAAAAAAAAATTACTTGTTTCTTAGAAGTCAATCTGTGCATATATAAATACTAATATAAGAATTTAAACACTTCGAAGTGTAAGGCCATTAATAATGAGTTGGATTCTCATTAAGTATCCCCTACTTCTAGCCTTGTGCTACAACTAAGCTAAGACTTGATTTGGTTTAGTTGGTTTAACAACATATCAACACTGTATGGATAATTTGATACTAAAATTTAATTCACTTCAAAATCATTAATTACTATCATAACTATATTTTCCATGTTCCATCATTTTTAAAAATTTCCCTTTTATTTGTCTATAATGATTTGTTTGCACACAGTTATATGGGTTCAAGCATTCTTATCTAACACATAACTATATGGTTTCAAGTAACTATTTCTATTTAATAGTAATCACTTGTTTGCGCACATTTATATGGTCTTAAGTAACTAATAATAATAATCCTTAGTAAACCATTATAAATTCGAGTAATAATTTTTAATAGAAATAATTTGCATACAGTTAAATGGTTTCAAGTCTTCCTACTTAACATTAATAATTCACACAGTTATCATATTTACCCAACCCCTCTGCTCAGGCAGGATATGACACAAGGTCAATTTTTTAAGCGGAGTTTAACAGGTTTCAATTCAGAGTTTTCCTTCTCCTAGACTAGTTGCCTCACCAAGGCTGAAGAACCTAGTCTGTCCTACTATTTACCCATAGCTGGAGGGAGAATAATTGGATTCATACCTTTCCCAAGGGTATTAGTGCTATGTGAAATGCAATCAGTTCAGGATTTGAACTCGTGTCGCCGTGTCCAATTCCTGCGACGATAACCATTACACCACTGGCACACAGTTATAGTTTCACATATTTGTATCCACTATTTAGAATTTTTTTAAACAAATCTATTTGACTGATAGATAGGACCTTAACAGGTATTACTATTCTTGGTCAGAGTGGACCTGGGAGTAATGACAATGAAGGAGTACTTCACACTCCCCAGAGATCTAGAATTGGAGCCTACTCAGGACACTAATGTTTTGGGCACACTCCTGTGTTAGCAATCTTTTCTTACTACAGATTAGCGAATTAGAATCTACTTGGGTGCCTCACACTTTTGACTTTGGGTTGAATTTAAGCTATGCTTAGTTTTTAGTGTGCCTCAAATGGTAAAATGATTAGCAAGATAGACTTGCAGTCATTATCAGTGAGTTTGATTCTCACTGAGCGCTCCATATTTTTGGCATTGTGCCAAACTAAGTTTAGAAAATAACATGTGCCAGTATAATGTGTAGGTTTACGTTCAATTACTTTTATTTCACATTTTAGCTGAAGATAGCTAATTGTGGTAAATAGATGATGATGTGCTGTTACCAAGATAGAGTTTAATTCTGGGTGGGGGAGGGATAAAACCTACTAACCAATCTGATCAACATGCGATCCAACCATCGAAGCACGTCTGGTCCATCATCAGTCTCAGCTCTAAAGATGGCGACTCTGGCCATCAGAACAGCAGCAGCTTCTTGGTCAAATCCAGCCGAGATGTGTTGAATATTGGTTGATGCATCAGCCCAGCTTTAAATTCACAAAAAAAAAAAAAAAAAAAAAAAAAAATAGATTTTTAAAATAAATAAATGCACACACATTTCACCACCTTTGACATCAGTAATAATTGCTTCATTTATCAGCATTTGGTCCAATGTTCAGAACTCATTAAACTAAAACTACTAATAATATATTTCAAAAGGAGTAAAATATTAAAGAGACAAACTTAAATCTTTTTTTAATAAGATTTTGAAAAAAAAAAAAAAAAAAAAAAAAAAAAAAATTTTAATGTGAGTCATTAAATCTTGAAGAGAAAAGCTCAAATTAAAAAAAAAAAAAAAAAAAAAAAAAAAAAGCAGTGAATCCAAATTCTTTTATTTCTTCAAACTAAATTTATTTTCTAATCTTAATTCATTAATGTTTTGGTCCTATTTTTTCCCCCCCGCCCTTGCTGTTAAAACAGCCCTTTAGGTAGT
Organism: Sepioteuthis lessoniana; assembly: GCA_963585895.1. Classification (NCBI taxonomy): domain Eukaryota; kingdom Metazoa; phylum Mollusca; class Cephalopoda; order Myopsida; family Loliginidae; genus Sepioteuthis; species Sepioteuthis lessoniana. The sequence goes on from CAUZXS010002660.1 coordinate 57,302, forward strand.
CCCACTGTCATAAACATCTTAGTTTTTCTTTTACTTCTCAATATATTAACAAATAAAAATTGGATAGCTCTTCTGAAAACAATTCTATTTGTATAACTTGTTTTAAATTATAACCAAAAAGTTTCATTATTGTTGAATATAAAAATTATGAATATTTTGTGTTTTGGCATATGGTATAAAAATAATAAATTTTACAATTTGATTTATCATTTATCAGACTATTATTTAAAAAATTATTCCACTACTCTTTTTGTTTTTGTCTTTTAACGTATCTGTTTATATTTTAATCATATAAAACCCTGATTCTTAGAATGTTACTTGTTGACTTTTTCAATAATTTTTGTTGTTTAAAAGAAAAATAAAACATTTTCTGCTGATGATTCTCATATACAAGAGTCATTCAATAAGTAAGGGGAATTATTTTGGAAAAAAAAAAAAAAAAAAAGAATTTTTTTTTTTCATAAATTTTTTTCTCTGCATTGATTAGAATTGGTTTATTGCAAAAAAAAAAAAAAAAAAAAAAAAAAAAAGAAATTTTAATCTTACAAAAATATTTGTTTTGAGTCTATTCAAAAAGGGTGGAAAATCAGAGAACTGTCAATAAATTTTTAGTGTCTAAGAAATGCAAACCATATAAAATTTACAGAAAAATGTGTGATGTGTACAGAGAATGTTTACAAATAGGCTAAACATGGGGGTTTGCCATTGAACCAAAGTTGAAAAGTCAGACAATAGAGTGGAAACACTGACTCTTCAGTAAAGATAAAGTTATGGGCACAGCTGTCAGTAAAGAAGGTAAAGCTGAGTCTTCTGGAACATGAAAGGACCCACCACTATTAATTTCCTTGAAAAAATGTCCAACTGTAAACAGTGTTTCTTATTGTCAACTTCTTCTTAGGCAAAATTCCTCTTCTTTACTGAATGACCCTCATATATCAAATCATATTGCTTTACTCATTAACTACCAAAATGTTTGTCTTATTTATTTCAATTTTACAGTTGGGTTTTGCTTAAGACAAATATATTCCTTAGGAGAGAATTGCATTCTGTCATCAAATGGGCTTATGGTGTATAATAAAACAGTACATATGTTTCACTAGTTATCTGAAGATTTTGTCCTTTTCAAAAGGGGAGGGGTCATGGCACCTACCAAGAATAACAATGTTCTATTGATATATTATCGAGTCATCTTCAGAGGAGAGAGGTCATGGCACCTACCAAGAATAACAATGTTCTACTGATATATTATCTAGCCCTCTTCAGAGGAGAGAGGTCATGGCACCTATCTACCAAGAATAACAACATCCTATTGATATATCATTTTCATGACAAATAACTAATAAAGGCAAAAATATCATCTTTCTAAAATTACATTACAATAAAAACATGGAAATTAATGAGAAAGAAGAGACACTCACTTTCGAGCAACTGTAGTCACTCTAACTCTTCTTTGTCCAGATGAATGTTGATACTGAGTAATGTATTGTATGAAGCCACGACCTCCTTGAGGAATAGGTGCATTGTGCTGAAAGAAAAAAACAACAACAAAAAAAGTCATATAAGTAAAAAAATTAATAAAATTTCAAGATTTCTTGGCATTTTGGCCCCAAAGTTCTGAGATCATCAAATGAGTGGATGTCTTTGTTGAGAAAATAAAAAATCAAGCGTTGTAAAAGAAGAAATGAAGATCACAGTGATATAAAGACATTTGCAATTTACATAGAAAAAAAAAATAATAATAAAAAAGTATTAGTATTTCATTGACTAATCTCCTGATTATATTCCATACTAAGTTAACATTTACAGCTGATTGATTTTAATGGCATGTCAACCTCCCTAGGATTATTGTTGCCTTGAGTTTTGTGTTCATTGTACAGTCTTATTTACATTTTTGTGTTGTCTCTTAAGAGGTCTTTTTTGCACACAGTCCTACCAAAGACAATTTTTAAACAGATCTACTTGACCCCTAGATGGGACCCTAACAGGTACTACTATCACCACACTGAGTCCGAGGGAATTTGGGAGTAATGGCAATGCAGAGCTGCAGAACTTCCCAATCAGATGCAATTTAGTGTCATACACAGATTATCTCAAGATCAACATTTTTATCAGTTCCAGTCTCATTGACAATTTCTGGTTGAATCTGTTTCTTCTACAATAAAGTAAACAATTTGGGAAGCTTGATCAAAATAGTAACAATTTAGGGGAAAAAAAAGAAAGAAAGAAAGATACGTATATGATTTTCTTCACTTTGCATGAAGAAAATCATTAAACATTAAGAAATCCAAAGCTTACCTGATTGACAACTTCAAAGAAAATACCAAGGGTTGTGTTTGGGTAAAGCCCACACAGCTTCCACTGACATGTGCCTCCCATTCCCAATTCTGTGTCTGACACTGATGGACTTTTGGTTCCCAGAGACACACACGACCCTATGGCACCTGATACTTTCAATTCACGAGAAGTCTGCAAAAAGAACAAGAGAAAGAAAGAAATAAGGAATTATAACACCAATGAAGAAAGGGAGAGAGAGCAATAAGTTTTATCAAAGAGAATTAAAATAAGTAAACTTCAAAGTTACTGATTTTATTCTCATATTAACAAAGGCAAAAAAGGTCACTTATGCATATTTTGGAATAAAGTCATGTAATATAGATATTTATGAAGCTCAGGTTGGTTGGTTGGTTGGCTGGGTTTTAACCTTTGTAGGTTATTTAATGCCAAATCCATTTTTATGCAAATAGTTCTATTTCAAACAATTCAGTTTAGCATGAGTACACAGTTTAATTGTCAAAAACATTTCTATTTCAAGCTATTCAGCCAATTCAAATAGTTCTAACTCAACCAATTCAGTTTAGTTATAAGTATAGATTTTGTTTATACACAGTTAAATGTCAAAACAGTTCTATATTAAACAATTCAGTTTAATGTAAGTACAGTTCCAATGTCAAAAACAGTTCTAATTCAAACAATTCAGTTTAGCATAAGTATACAGTTTAGATCTATTTAACCCATAGATCGGACCCTATCAGGTGCTTACCACACTGGGTCAGAGTGGATCAGGGAGCAATAGCAATGATGGGGGTACTTCATATAAAAGCTCCAGGACTGACAGTCAGATGATTTAGTGTCATATCCAGGACACTCGTGGTGGTGGTGATGCTGTTCTTACTCCTCAGCAGAGATGAAGTCAGTATATTCTACAGACCCAACTGACTGGGTTCCATATTCATTTAATATGCCATTTTTAAATTCATATTTATATCTCTATTGATTTATGCTAATGGTTTCATTTTCCCTATTTATTTGTTTATATGTTAGGCTGCAAAATTAAAGATAGCAAAAAAATAAATAAATGAAAAATAAAAAAATTATTTTGAGTTATTTTACTATACGAGTTGAAAATTAAACACAAGTCAGCAAAAACTGCTTGCAACATCAACCAGATATTTGGTCAGGAATCCATCAATTCCACATAGCAAAAATTATATCAGCATACTTAGGGGATGTTTACTTAAACTAATAACAAACACAAGACATTTTATTTAATAGCTGAATATTTTGCCTTCATAAAATATACCTTAAAAAAACTAGATCAAATTATTTGAATTAATATTTTTTTTCCAGCCAGAGAAAAAAAATAAAAATAAAATAAATAAATAATAATGCTTACTTTGACTTCAAGCGTGGCTCCAAAACCCATTTTGAATTCTCCTTTAGAATCTTTAGAGAAAACTCTTTGGAAAGTTTGTTGAAACAATGAAGTGTTAAAAGAATCTCCCATCACCATATGACCCCTATAAGAAATACATATTCAGTTACTTAACATTAAAAAAAAAAAAAAAAACCAACTATATATATATATATATATATATATATATATATATATATATATATATACACAGCAAGTTAAAGAAAACAATGCCTAAAAACTTATGCTTTTAAGAATATTATTCAGTCAAAAATATTTAAAAATTTGTTTAATCAGAGCAAATATACAAATTAAAAAAGTGTTTTGCAAAAATTGAAGTCAACATTTACAATATTTTTGTTATAAATAAAGATAAATCTGAATATATTTCTAAAATAATATGCATTTTTTTAAATTTCTTTAAAAGTGTAATGTTAATGAAAAATGAATTTTTTATAAAAATATTATTTTATTAGATAAAAATTATATTTTCAATCCATCTTGTAACTTAATAATAGTGGTGGTAAGGAGGAGATCTTTATTTACACTCACTCCCTTTCATTATAAGTTATCAAGAGAAATAACTTAACTGCTAATTATGGTATACTTCACTTAATTAGTTTGCAGTTATTTATAAATTTTATACAAAGAAGGTGTCCTTTAATGAGTTATAAATAAAGTTGTAATCAGAATAATTTACTTAAATTGAGTTTCTGTTTTGTAATTAAACAATCAAAAATAAGAAGATAACTGACAGAGAATTGTATTGAATCAATAATCTGAAATTCTTTCCATATGTGCCTTATTGGTTAGGCTCATTACCACAAATTTTCAAGAACATTGTTATTCCAAACTAGTATGAAACTTATGCTTTTAGAAGAACCAAAACCACATAAAAATTTACAGGTTATACAAATGACATGCTGTTGGTTGGTTGGTTTTATTCCACAAAAAAACTTGTGGGGTTATTCAATGCCAACATTTTTTTAAAGCAAATACATAGTTTTGAGTAACTAATGGTAATAATCATTTGTAAACAATTATAACTTCAAATATTTTATTCTTAATAAAAATATAATTTGCAATTATATGGTTTCAAGTATTCCTATCAAATACTAATAATTTTCAAAACATCTATTTGACACATAAATGGAGTCCTAACAGCGACTAGCAATCCAGGTCAGAGTAGACCTGGGAGTAATAGCAACAAAGTTATGAATCTACTCTCCAAGTTCCAGTGATAAAATCTAATGATTGAATACAATTTAGTGTTATATTCAAGACACTTTTTTTTTTAGAAGGGGGTTTCAAGTGTGTAGAAAGCATATTCCAGACCCCACTGACAGGGTATCATATACTTTTAGGTTGGGTTTTATGGTCTATCAACTATTGTAGGTTATTTAATGCCAAATCTTCTTCATACATATGAGTTATAAACACATAGTTTGTAGATAACATTTTTAAATAAACCAGAGCTCATTTGTTTATATACAGTTAAATGGTTATACATATGATTTGTAAGTCAATAAGTTGTAGGCAATTTTATTTTTAATAGAGTCAAAGCAAATTTGTTTGCATACAAGTACTATTGTTTGACACTAATCATTCTATTCAACATTACTCATTCGTTTTGCACACAGTTAAATGGTTTCCAAGTATTGCTATATATCCCTAACAATTCAATTAAACATCAATCATTTGTTTACACACAGTTAAATTTCAAACAGATCTATTTCAAACAATTTAATCAAGCATAAGTCAATTGTTTACATTCTGTTTTCATGTCAAACAGTTCTATTTGACCCATACATAGGACCCTATCAGCTGCTACCACTCCAGGCTAGAGTGAACCTGGGAGCGATAACAATGAAGGGGTACTCTGCTTTCCCAAAAGCTCCAGCATTACTGGAGCCTCACCATCAGATTGTTTATAGCATCATAAACAGGACACTCATTGGGGGGGGGGCTCTTATCCCACTACAGAGATGCAGTCAGTGTATTCTAGAGCACCAGCCAACTGGACTTATACTTTTAGAATTTCTTTACAGTCAAATGAATGCAAAGAATTTTAGTCATATAGTTACTAGTAAATCATTATTTTAATGCAAACAGATGGTCCGTTTGTTACTGTCAATAAATATCCCATTCCATCAGCTTTCCCAAAGGTCTGCAAGACATAGTTTATAATGGGCTTTACTCTTCTATGCTGGCCCATGACATGTTGCAGGGTGAGGTTGAATTTAGATTTGTCCTTATAAACTGGTTATTCTAGAAAGACTAGAAAGTCAAGACTGCCCTACTATTTTATGCATAGCTAGAAAGGGGAAGAGAAAGATTCATGCCTTTTACCAAAAGCATTAGTACCATAGGAACAAAAACGGTTCCAGTTGAAATTTGAAGTCAGCTCTTGCCAATATCTTTTTCAATACTTATAACTATTATACAACCCTAAATAGAAAAAAAAAAAAAAAAAATTATATATATATATATATATATATATATATATATATATATATATATATATATTCTTTATATGCCTCTTTGTAAATGCAACATAAAAAGTGACAACTTACCCTGTAAAATTAGGGCAAAATTTCATTTCATGTAAACCAGTTTGATCCAAAGCGCAAGAGTAAATGTCCACTACATGTCCATTGTTGGCTGCTCGATTAGCCAACGCTTCATAATGCTGAAATGAGAAGAGAAGATGTTTGTAAGAAAAATCAAAACCTTTTTAAGAAACAAAAAAGTGATAAATGTTACAGAACTTTAATAAAGTGATTAAAAAAAAACAACAAAAAAAACTTCATATTAGCCTCCGTGGAAACTGCTTCTTTCAACTGACATTTTAATATTTAGAAGAACAAAGTGAATAGACAGGAAATATCTTGTTGATCTTAGTTTGCTGTTACACTGCAAATTTCCCTTGTCTATTTTCCAAAGTTTTTCTGAAAAATAAAATATTTTTGATATTATTCCTTGGATGAATTTCAGATAAAAGAAGCAGTTTCTAAAGGATGGTTGTAGTCCCCATTTCAAAGCCAGGTTGATGCTCTTCATCATAGCATTGAGTTTAGCAACATTGATGTGGATGCTATCATCCTTTTTCTGTAGTCAAGCAGCATATTCTGCAGTTACTCCTATCTCCAACAAGGCCCTCAGTGCTAGGCTGCTAGCATTACACCACATTACCCCTTCCTGGATCCTCCTTATGTTCCATTCCCCCTTTACAGGGTCCTCCTTTCTTACTTCTGCAATAACTTCTTGAATCATATGCAGCACGTCTTGGTCAATTTTATCCTCCCATCAGTCCATACTGGTCTGCCTTTTAATAAAACTGCATACAATCCACAGCCATCTGACTCTTGGGTAATGACCAACCAACTTCCTGCACACAGAGAAAAGTTCTCCCTTGGTCAGGCCATCAGTAACTTCAGGGATCTCATTTCCTCTCTCAAAATCCACCTGGCTTTTAGCAATTGTAGATCCTTCCAGCCAGTCTACAGCATCTAGGCCCAGTATCACATCAATTCCTGCAACTAGTTTATCAAGTACAATTACTCGGAGTTGTAGTGGTATATTCCTTACCACGATCTTGGCATCAGTCTCTCCAAAACACTTCACCTCTCTGCTATCTACTGCTCTAATATTGCTAGCTCCACTCCAAGAGTTGGTGACACCTGTCAAGACAAACATAGTTGTACGGCCAGTATCAACAAGGGCTTTAGCCCTCTTCCTGTTGATGATTACTACTATCTGAGGCAACAAACTCTCAGGTGCCTTTACGGAATTAAAGGGTTGGCTACTGGCACAATAGCACCTCTTTACTCGTTTCCCTGAGGAGGAGGAGGACAATCCCTACTAATGTGTCCAACCTGGCCACACTGGAAACAGGTAATGTCCGGCCTTAGTTCTTTACAATCTCTCATCAAGTGGGGCCCCTAACACCTGAAACATTTTCGAATGAATTTACGACTTGGCCTCCACACAGTCTGCTCCTCTTCACCAGGATTGCTTTTGGTAGAGGTTGCAACTGCCCCCAGCACTCTGGCATGCCTCAAAACTTCCTCTACCTCCATGTTTTCAATCCCAGTCAATTGTTGTACTTCCATCAAGATGCAGTCAGGAAAACCACTCACAAAGGCAATTTTGATAGTCTTCTCAAGACTTTGTCCCGTGTATCCGACCAATCCTGCTAGTCGCCTTATTTCCGCTGCATACACGTCCACTGGTTCTCCAGTCCAGGTAACTTTTCTCAGCTTGTTATAGGCTTCAAAAGCACCCTCCAAAAAATGCCATCTATAGTATTTTCTCAATACTCTCAGCATCGGCCTGGTCTTTCTCTCCCATTTACAGATAGACTGCAAGTGCATTCCCCTCCAAATACATCTGGATCAATGTTGCTACATCTTCAATTTTTTGCAGCTTCACAACCAGCTTTAGTTTATTAAGCCACACGACCACATTGCCTTCTTCCCTGAATGGCCTCAGGATGTCACTGCTTAACCTCACTTGTTCACCTATTTTCTCCGTAGCCAAAATAACTTGTAGTCAGGAACAAAAAAAAAAAAAAAAAAAAGTAGTCATCAACAACACGTGCAATACATAGTCCTTAGCTTGACTACTGCTCAAAGTCTCCACCTCTCTTCTGTCAATTTGTATAATACAATACACTTATAAAGAAATGATTGTTTGGCCAGCTACATCTGGGCTGGGTTAAATAAAAAAGATTGAGAATTCAGTATTTATAAATTTGACATGGTTAAGTGAATACAGAAAAAAAATTGGATGATGTTATGAAAAGCAAATATTAATATATTTGTAAAAAGGATATGAAAACTCATTTAAAAATAAAAGTTTGTATGAAGAATGTATGTAGCACAAGATAGAGTATGAAAGTTATCCTCCTATTTGATAAATAATTAATTATTTATCCCTGCATTTTTCCTTAGCATAACAATTTCTCAAGGTTATTTGCATATTTGTTTTAAGTTCAGTAAATATAATTTTTGTATTTCAAAAAATTTAATTCAAATTTTCAATTTAAAAAGGAATACTAATCCGTTGTATTAATCCCTTGTTTTTCTTTCAGTAATATTAAAATACTTAGCAGGGAGGATTTGAATGAAAAAACATGTAAATTGGTGAGAAAAAAAAAGAGGGTCAGGCACAGAGACTAAGACAAAGAAACAAACAAAAAATAATAATTCAGACTTTTTGAACAAACAATAGGGAAATACAAATGAAACAGAGAAAGAGACATTATCTATATTCAAACACTAGAAAGAAGACAACATAAGAACAAGTCAATATTAGATGTGATTTGTACAGAAGAAAAACTGTTGCAAAATAACAAGAAACACAAGAAACTGTAGCAAAGCTTGAAACAGAATAAGGCAATAGAATTTCTTAAATGATTAAGGCAATCACAAAAAGACAAAGGAGTAAATCATTTAAAAGAACACAAAATAATTGCAAATGAATCCAATAGAAGGAAGTCAACAGCAAAAAAAACTCTTATTGATATAAAAAGGGAAGTAAATTGTATTAAAAGAATACCCCCCCCCAAAAAAAACACAGCTCTGATTCAAAAGAAATACGGTAATTCAAAATAATAAAGTTAATAACAATACCTTTTTTGAAGAAAAATGATTGGCTGTGTGGGCTTATGAATATTATTTGTCAGTTTTTGCCATGCAAGTCATATTTCATCAGATGCTAATTTCAATAACTGTCATTACAATGTGAAAATACTTTTGTCTAACCAGGAACATATCTGTGATTTGCTAAATAATCCAAGGAATCCATATTACAAACATTTTAAGAAAACTTACAGTCTTACATTTCAGCGTCTAATTTTGTTTAGTTGTAGTTCAAGTACTTTCAACCAGAATTGGTCATTATCAAATATCATTTAAATTGTCATAGCAGTGTTTGAATAACAGAAAATTATGGTGTTATCAAGGAACATTGTGAATTTTTAAGTGAATACTTTCATCAAATGCTGAAGACCTCATGTAGAAACAGCTTAAAATGTGATGCCAATTTTAATGTTTGAAAAATAGTCTATTAATGGATACATCATCTAGAGTGTAGATTGATACCAAATGTTGGGTGCATTTGAAGACCCCCAAATCCTAGGGTGAAAGATATAAAATTATGAAAATGAAACAAAACATCAATTAATGATGCTTTGTTTCACTTTTATAATAATAGCTTCTAGTATTAATAGATTATATATATATATATATATATATATATATATATATATATATAGTAGAGTTTTGTGGTTATCACTATGTGACTTGGTGAGTTAATGGCAAACAAAATTTTGCAGTATTATTAAATAGTGCTCAACATCAATGATAGAGCTTATATATATATATATATATATACACACACACACACAAAGAAATAAAATAAAACGATGGTCTTTTGTCTTTTACTGGCATTATATATATATATATATATATATAAATTCTTTTTTTGGGGTCCAATGAGGGGAAAAAAGTAAATACTTTAGAATAAATAGGTCCACCTATGGACCTATTCATTTTAAAATGTATATATATATATATATATATATATATAAAAGCAATTCATTAGCACTAATTATTTTAATCTTGTCTTATGTACCTACCTTCATAGCTTTCTTCATATATTTAACAGTATCTTTTTCAATGTCATGATGTGAACGGATTGGGTTCTTCAATTCATCTCCAACTACCATGCCAGGACCCTGGGTGCAGGGACCTCCAATGAACAGCATGATCCGAGCACCTGTATTTGGATAAGTACACTGAAAAAAAAAAAAAAAAAAAAAAAAAAAAAAATTGTAACATATATTAACAGATAAATATAAATAAAGGATAATTAAGTTGCAGTGCACTTTATTATATGATTAATTGCTCCATTTTAATGGTACATCAACCTATCTAGGGTTATTTTATGCTTAGAGGTTAGGGAATTGTGTTCATATTTTCCATTTTTTTTTGCATAGTTGTTTAGAGCTTTTTGTTGTATAATATCAAGTATTCCTACCTAATGCAGATAATTTATACAATTATATGGTTTCAAGTATTTCTATTTGATGATAATTATGTGTTTTTGTACAGTTAGAGGGTTTCAAGTAACTAATAATGATAACAATAATCCTTAGTAAACACTTATAGTTTCAAATAAATACTCTTAATACAAATGATTTACAGAATATGGTATCAAGTATTCCAATCTGACACTAATGATTTTTAAATGGATCTATTTGACTGATAGATGGACCCTAACAGGTACTACTACTACTACTACTACTACACTAGGTCAGAGTGGAACTGGGTGTAATAGCAGCAAAAAGGTAACTGCATGAAATTTGTTCTTTATTGCCTAAGATTTGAGAAAGGGCAATCCAAATTAGCCTACTAATTTGTCAGCTCTTTCGAATAACTGAGAGTTTGCCTCTTTAATCTCCTTGATCAATTCGGAAAAAGATTTTAGAATAGGAAAATTTTCTTTTATTCTATTAAAAAAAAAAAAAAAAAAAAAAAGGAAAGGAGAGAGGGAGAGAGAGAGAGCATTCAGAAGCTCAAGACATGTCTAAATGCCTATTTATATCAGTTATAATAAAATTTGGTTTTACATGTGTAATGTTCCTATTTTTAACTGTCAAAACCAAATGATTAGAAACAAACTGCCTGATTAAATACTTATGTGAAGTACTATGTGATAACAAGAAATGATTATTTTAAATGTCTTACCTCTAATAAACCAACTGCTATAGATAGAGCAACTCCTGTTGAACGTAATGGTCGCCGGCCTTGCGAGACTGGCCAAGGGTCACGTTGTAACTCTCCCAAAAGGTCAGTCAAACTCATATCACATTTGTGGACAGGCTGTAAAAATCTATAAAACAAAATTAAAAGATTATTATACTTATTCCTAATCCTAATTTTTCTTTAAAAAAATTCAATTAGTTATAAGTGAAGATGCGCAATTATAGTTTGAACATTTATTAAATGAATTTCTCTCCCTAAATTCATTGATTCTCGTATAAAACATTTGATTATAAATATTTGGATGTATTACCAGATAATAAACAAATTTCATATTTCTTGAATTTAATACAATGGTTTCAAACAAACCAAAGAAATTGTTTAAACTTTAGATGTATCATCTTAATCGTTTGGTTTTTTTAAATATCCTGTACCCAATGACCTCATTAAAAAAAAGAAAAAGAAAAGATAATTAGAAAATAAGTAAAAGTGTAGAGTAAAAACAGCACTTAGCCTAAAATACTAGGATCCTGATTTCAAAGGGTTAAACCAATGCAATTAGGTAAAGTGTGAATATGAAAACAGAATTTTGACAACTACATTTTTTAGTAAAAAGGACAAGGAATCATTATTTACCTAAATTTCTGAGATGAAGCTTGATAATTGTTATTATTAGAATGTTTACCTTTATTATATTACTCCCAATGTTTCAGCCAATATGTCTTTCCGCCTTCTTCAGGTGTTTTATGTCAAACTGAATACTTTTATTTGACCCACAGGAGTAGACTGTTCCAATTCTGTCAACCATGACCGGGTACAAGTGTTAAGTTATAGTAAGTATTCCTTGTTATTCTTACCAGTAGTTGGGATTGAACCTGCAATCTCCAGATGATTTCACTCAGAAACACTTTCCAACCAAACACCTTATCCACTGCGCTGTGTCCTTGCTAAACAATTCAGAGTGAATTTTGGGGACTTCTAAACCTAATGTCTCCATCAACTCATGAAATACTCCTCTCCACTATCATATCAGATGGATCAAATAAAGGGTTCAGTTTGAGGTTCTGTTTGGACTCAACATGAAACATCTGAAGAAGGCCCAAGGACATATCAGCCAAAATGTTATGAGTATAAAGGTCAATTGTCCAAATATTCCAAGTAATAACAAGAAATCAGACTGTATAAATAAATGACAATAAGTAAAATTGTTGGCATGAATAAGTATTACGTAAATAAAGAAATGAAAAAGCTATTTAAAACTCCAAAACTTCTCTATCCTTATAATAAAAAAAAGAAAAAAAAAAAAAAAAAAGAAAATCTTTCTTTTCAAAGAATAATTAGCATTTAATTTAGTTTCTTCATAAGATAAAAATCCAGGTACTCGTAGTGTAATGGTTATTACAATAGCAAATAAACACAGCAACCCAAATTCAAATGCTGGACAAGGTTGTTTACATAGCACTAATATTATTGAGAAAAGTATGAATCTAACTATTTTTTCTCCATCTATGAGTAGAGTAGATAAGGTTCTTTAACTTTGGTATGGCAACCAGTGTAAGAGAAGGAAAACTGAATTCAAACCCATTAAACTGCTTAAAAATTGACCTTGTGTCACATCCAGCTCATGTAGGTGTGTTGGTAAATACAAATATAAATGCAAGTTATTTAATAAATACTTAACAATTGGAAACTGAGGGTTATCTATTTATCTTTATATACCTCATGTTAAAAAAATTAAAAATTAAAAATTTTTTTTAAAATTTAAAAAAATAAAGAGTTGAAGCAGAAAAACTTTTGAAGGATTCATTTTGCTAAACTGCTCACATCTTCATTTTAATTTGAAAATTGAAATAAATATTCACTATATTTTTTTTACTACACCACACACACACACACACACACACACACACATGCTAATGCTTAAAAGAAGAAAAAAAGAATTTAGTGAATGTCTTCTATAAGATATTAAAAAGGGAAAACTATAAATCTTATGCACACTTGAACACTCACTTAATATCTATTGCCCAACAAATTCTCAGAAAAACAATTCTACTTACCTGTTAGCAGGCAACTGGTAATGTTGTTGGGGGCCTTGAGGACTTTGTGGTTGACGAGCTTGCTGACCAATGGCTCGCCCAATACCCAACATTTCCTGAAAGTAGAAAAAATAAAATATAAATTAAAATTTTAAAAAAATATGCTACCATGTAGAAAATTAATTTAATGAACAGTATAAAATATATAGATAGAAAAAATAAAAAAACATTATTCAAGTCAAACAACAGAAAAAGCTTCTCATGCATCTTAGTAAAAAAAAAAGAAAAAAAAATTAAATTTTAAGTTCTTAAATTGATCTAACAAATAATACAGAAAATGAAATCAGAAAGTCAAGTCTAAAGTGGCTAAGAGCTCAAGTTCATTTCTCACCTATACTTTTGGACCTTTAGGAAAAGGCATGAATCAACTTCTCCCTCCTACCTAGATATGGACAAATATCAGATTAGTTGTATCCCTTCAGCCTTGTAAAAGGCAATACATCTCATTCATTCAATTAGAATCGTTTTTTGCTGGTAGTACCATATAAACTAGAAAAATATCACATTACTTGGAGGTAATGGGCACTGCCAAGTAATCCGCACTGCACGGAAAATGTTATGGAATGGAATTACTCAGCAAAGCATCTGGAATTCATAGAGACTAACTTTAAATTTATGTAAAATTTATAAGTATTAAGATATGTTTTTCAGAAGTAAATAAGTGGAAGTGTTCAATTTCTGCAGGTTTAATTATTACTATAGCTGGTAAAAAGAAATTTCTTAGAAATTTTATTCTATTTCCTTCTCACTCATAAATATCCATTTTTTTCTTCTTCATTGTTATTATTCAAGAGTGACAAATCAAGGCCCATAACTTGGCTTTTATGTAAAGTGTTTTGCAGCTTTGAATAATCAAGAAAAAGTTAGCATTTTTTTAAATTTCTTTATATTTGAAAATATTTGATTTTGTTTTATAAGATTTGTATACTATGAGATAAACAAGTGCAAAAAAGTGGTGCCTTTAATTTTGAAGAATCATTAACATGGAAAATTGTTCAAACTTTTTCTTTGTATTCTTGATGTTAATACATTATGATTGATCCATTCTCCAGACCTCATCAGGGGTATAAATCCAGGGAGGGGGAGAAAGAGAGAAAATCTCTTCTTCCTTGTAAAGGGAAAAAAAAAAAAAAAAAAAAAAAGAAGTTTCTTCATTTTATCTTTGGATTTATACATTTGATGAGGGCTGAAAACTGGACTGACAATAATACAAAAAGGTAAGATTTTCCAAATAATATCAGGTATAAAAAAAAAAAAAAAAGTGTGATTTTAAATATTATGGAAAAAATACAAGGTGACTGAAATAAAGTCTATAAACTGATGGTTCAAAACCGATTTGAATAATTTATGACTAGGATGAGGATCAACAAAGATAAAAAAAAAAAAAAAAAAAAAAAAAAGCAATAAATATAAGATGCTGTCTTAACACCAACCTGTATCTGCTTGGCAGAGAGGTCTTTTGTTCCACGGAACACATAACTTTTGGAGCAGCCTTCACAACCTAGTTCATGAACTTGAACCATTTTACCAAAAGTGAGTAATCCAATTAGGGCATTGGGAGGAAGCAAACTTAGGGACATCTGTAAGGATTCCTAGAAAAAGAGAAAAAAGAATTTTGAGGGATTTCTCTAATTTTTCTAATCCTAAAATCAATTGCTTAACCTTTCTTTCAAGAACATGAAAGTACCACATATGAAGTAAAAAATACTGTGTAACTAGTATTTCTTTCTAACTCAGAATTCATACAATGACTTAACATCCACATATATAAAATGCAAAGAGTGTGTGTGTGTGTGTGTGTGTGACCAAAAGAATCAACATTAGAGATATGGATAAATTGATGACTTCTTTTTTCAAATTATACAGTAGAAATAAAAATTGTTATATTATTATTCAATTTTATTTTGAAGCTAAAATTTGAAGATACTGAATGTCAAGGTATTTTATTACAATAACATATTTATCTTAGAAATTTTGTGTTAAGGAAATTCTTTAAGTACTTATCCATTATGTTATATTCCTTTTGGAATAAAGATGCTAAGTTGACTAGAACCTAATTTTATTTATACTACTTGATTTCTCTCAATAATAAGCAGTTTTAACTAACAAAATATGAGGTAAACAAAAAAGATAATTGTTCATCGTTTTACCTTGAATCAGGTTTTCAGCATTATTTTTGTAATAACTTTCACACAACTTATTTTTCTACAACTCATAAATGTTGATGTTTTTTTTTAAAAATAAAAATCAAGTGAAATCAATTTTGTACAATATGAAAGAATACATTTTAATATTATTGCCCAACTTTTGTTAAAAATTGTTTTGCAAATATTGAAGACATTTCTGCTGTAGAATATTTTGTATTACACAATGCAATACCTTGAATAGAATAATGAAGTAAATTTGTTTCAAAATTTTGCCCTCACTGTTCAAAGACAAACAATTTATACAGTGTATATAGTTCAAGTTAAAAGCATAGTAAGAGTAACCTGAAGTTAAGCTTTTGTTTTTTTTAGACCTTATTTTTCTTATGTAGTTATAATTGGAGAACAAGAAAAGTTTGGATAAATAGGTCAAATTCTGGCCCATTTACCAAAACCTTTCTCATCCCTTAATAATACCTACACCAGAAAAATAAAGTCTAAAAAATGTTTGGCTTCAGGTTACCTTTACAGTATTTTTAACCTGGACCAAATACTCCTCTACAGGAGTTTACTCAGTTTCAATATAATTTGTTAAACAGAAGAGATTAAAAAATAAAATTTTTTACTCCTCATAATTGATACAAATTAAAACCAATTGCCATGCATAAAAAAACTCGTTCAGAAGAAAAAAAACAACTTATAACAGTGGTAAGGAGAGTTATTTCTTAGACAAATTATTTTCTTTTTACCTTAAAATTAGTCTGTCATTAACTGCCAATACTGTTTTTTTTTCAAAAGCAAAATCCTTCAAGTGAAAATTGTATTATTCAAAGTACTATCACAATTTTATTTAGTCAACAAAATTGGACACTAGTAATTACAAAAAAATATGAAGGCAAAAATAAAATGAAATAAAGGGGAGAGAGATCCTTGTTTAAAATTTAAAGTAGTTTATTATGACAAAAGGAAAATCACTTCAGTTAGTTGCATACGTGTACCAATGCAAATACGAAAAGTAACTCATAAATACAAAAAAGAAGTAAAAAAATTATAAAAAAACTTTCACCTACTGCTACACTCACAAAAAAGAGAAAGAAGTCACTACTTCTTCCTTTCACCTACTGCTACACTCATAAACCAGGGAAAGAAGCCTCTACTTCTTCCTTTCATCTCAACAAGGGTTCACACATGTATCTTTTTTTTCTTTGAGACCAAATCCCCCCAATTTTTTTCTTTTTCTTTTAATAAAAAGCCACTCTCTGTCTTTCTTTCTTCTGTGAGACAAAGTCTCTAATAACGTTCTTTTTTCTTTTTCTTTGTCATTTGTCTTCTCTCTCAATAGAGCAAGTAATGGCTTCTGAGACTTGTGTAGGTGTTGGAGTTGTCTGAAGTCATTAATTCTTTTTCTTAGAGAAACAATTCCTCTAAAATATAAATTTATGTAGTAGAAACCTACTTTATTTTTGGCTTTTCTTTCTTTTCGGCTTGGGTAGTAGAAACCTATTTTCTTTGGTTCCTTTCTTTTATCTTCTTTTCTGCTCATGCTAACTTCGAATTCCCTTCTGGAATTCTGAATGTAATACAAAATCTTTCTGGTGGATTTAAATTCTTCTCATTTCTTTTCGGCTTTCAAGCCTTCTTTGAATTCCCTTCTGGAATTCTGAAAGAAACACAAAATCCTTCAAGTGGGCCTAATTCTTGTTACTCAGCTCCATTTGAGTTGAGGAGTAAAAAACATGGCCTAATTCTAAGGCCTCCTGTTTCCAACTGAATATAGTTGATCCCGGCAGGTAACACAAAGAGCAACAGCACCTCACCTCCAGAGACTCCAGCCAATCAGATGAAAGCTCTTCTGCCACACAGATTTTCTCCGAACACAAAAGCTAACCAGCAGTAAAAGAATACAAAATAGGCCCCGAATTAACCAAGAAATGTTGGCGCTCCATACAATAAATCCATTTACTGATAAAATTTCCACAGTATTGTTGTGTACTCAGATATTGACAAGGAATATTATTGTGCTATGACATCTTCTGTATTAACAGACGTTCTGAATTTAAAAAAAAAATTTAGACTTTAATCTAACTGAAAAAAATCTTTTGTAAGCATTTACCAATTTTGTGCAAATATAGATTAAGTTCACATTGGCTTACTTTAACAGCTTGAAGATCTTCATCCTCCATACAAGTGTCTAAAACAATTAGGTACATAGGTGGATGACAAGTGGCACGCTGAAAGAAAGAAAAAAAAAAAAGCACATACAATGAAAGAAAAGACATTTCCTTAAAAAAAAAAATAAATAAAAAACTATTGCACTGACAATATCTATATAAAACACATATTTAATTTAATAATTAAAACTAATGTAGAGAAACATTTGTTGATGGAATCGAATCAGAGTGCCACAGGACACTCAATGAGGAATAAGATAATTTGTAGGACTAACACGCTACTCTAATACTGTGTAAAAAGGGAAATTCTATCAGTGTTACTGCCTTATAAAATGCCTTAGCATAAGACTCAAAATTTAAAGGTCTGCTCCTCTTTTTACCAAGATTCCCAAGTGCAGGATTAGATCTGGAGCAAAAATAGCTAGAATATATAGACCATTAAAATCAAAGTTAGGCGGGAAGAAAAGTAAGAATAAAAATAGATAAAATTAAGGATAAAAAAAAGGGATAGGAAGGAAGTGTTAGTTTATTGTTTGTGAAGGAAAAGGGAGAAAATAAATTGAAGGCTGACAACTAAAAACTAAAGACAATTTTAAAAATGATTATTCAACTTAGTAAGAGAACAACCATTATACAATAGAAAAACAATCACTAGCAGAATTGGTTAAAAATTAACCAAATCTAAAAAAATTCAATTATTTTGTAACACAATTGGTTCATAAATACATGATGTAACAAAAAAAAAATTATCATTGATTATATTCTAAATAATGTCTATCATGAAATTTTTTGGGGAAAAACAAACCCCGATATTTTCTCTGATTTGAATATTTTTGTATGATAAAAAGAAATTTTAAAAGTGAAGAAAGACTTTACTTACAGTAATGATGTATTCTACAGTGGAGAATTGAGGGATGATCTCTGCAGGTTGGTGTTGTTCAGAAATAGCTGCATACTGCTGAGGAAACTAGAAAGTTATAAAAAAATAAATAAAATGAACTATCTTAAATATAAAAAAAACAAAACAAAACATTTTTTAATAATTAGATGAGAAAATTGTGGGGGGAAAAAAAAAAAAACACCAGGAAATACAAACATTATGATTGAGCAAGGCTCCAGACCCCAGAACTGTTCCAAAGCAATTTTAAACTGTCCCAAAATCAAAACATTATTCTTTTTCTTATCCACACTTGTTAGCATAATAAAAACACCATTAAAACATTTAGGAAATAGTTTTGAAATTAGGGTCTCCACATTCTTTGTTTAAGAAACAGTGATTCTAAAAAGGCAAATTTTCAAGTCACTGAAAAAAGTCCAAAACAATAATATTTTCAATTTATGATACAAAAAGTACAGAACTTAAGAAATGAAACCTGATCATTATGGTTGTATACAAGTTCATGTTAAAACTTAATAACAGTCCAAACCAAAATAGATTTAAAAAAAAAAGTGGTCTCTATTCCTTAACCTGTTGTAAAAAAAAAATTTTCACAGATTTAAAAAAAAAAAAAAAAAAAAAAAAAAAAAAGTTGATGCAAAAATCCTCAAAAATTTTTCATCTTTTAATAGACAATCATACTTTTTAATTAACTGTCTCATGGCGTGTCCCCAATGAATGTTTTAGAGACAATGGGATACTATTAATCTTGAGCCCTGGTTTCTAGTCTGTTGTGTTCATGTTTGTCATAGTTAGATAATAACCAAATAGCACACAACTAGACTGTAGCAAGGTCATACACAGCCAGCTTGAAATAAGATCTTAGCTTTACTCAGCCAATTTGTTTCATGGAAACCTCCCTTTTCTTAGTAAGTCTATTTATAATCCCATACACATATCCTTTCTTAGGCTGATCTATTGAGTAAGGGGTGATATCCCAACTAATTTTAACCCTCTGTAGGAAATATTGTTTGCCAAGTAAAAAGTTTGACTTGCCACTTCAAGTATCTCTGATCACTAATGAGTAGTGTTTGAATTGTTCAATTGCGTTGTGCTATCTATCCTTTTATGGAAACAACCTAGACTCAAATCAGGCTTTCTAAATGCACAAAATCTTAATGTTGAATAAGAATACCATGAAAGAGAAACTAATATTAATAAATAAGGCAAAGTGAGAAAAGTAATCTTCCAATTTCAAATAATCATGACCACCATTTGATGCAATAAGTCAATACTAGCATCATAATCTATTTAAAGTCTCACTTTTGTTTCCAATGTCCAAAAAGTAATTCTTTAGTTATTTACGAAGATTTACTTAGTTGTAGTACAAACCCAGAAGTATTGGGCACCCAGTTAGACTAACTTGCAAACCATTACATCACGCAATGTGCATAAAGTAATTCTTTAAAATAACATCATTAATGAAAATAAAACTGAAGTTTTACTTTTGATTATATATATTGAAAATATAAATTTTTGGTAATTATTTGATCATACAAAAAAAAACAACAACAAAAAAAAAAACGATATTTTTCTTCGATTATGCATTAGATTCATAAAAAATATAAAATTCTTAAAATGGTTTTAACTTTTTGAAAAAGCAAAGTTTTTCAACAGATCATGACAATATTTAAAAATTAAACCATCATGAACATTCACAAGGTTTGTGAAGATGACTTCATTGAAGATATATTTTATTAGTACAGAAAAGGATAAATCAAATTTTTAACTATTATTTGAAATTTCATGTGATATATCACCAGTAAATTCAAATTAATGAGAAGTGTCAAAAGATTCTATTTAAAAAGCCTTTTACAATTCCAAGTTTTGTACAGATAAATGAACTTGATGTTTTTCATTTTGTTATCACAGCATTTTGGCTATTTCATTTTTCAACCTTTATTAAATGTATAACTTGTAAGAAAGAGAAAAAAAAACAAGAAGATTTCTTCAGAAAATGGTCATTAATATATCAAATGGAGCAGTCCATTTCATCAATACTAGATTACATAAATAAGACCATATCTATGTACCCAGATGATTACAATATATATATATATATATATATATATATATATGAAAGAGTTACCCAACATCTTTTACCTAGCAAAGAAAGATGAATTGGACTGAAAACAAACAGTGCACAGTTTGTGTCTGCACATGAGTGTAAAAGTCTGATTTAATGTATATATATATATATATATATACACACACACACACACACACACACACAGAGTATATTAATATCAGATCTAATTACTGTTAGTATATGTGATCATTTACAGCTATAATATCAGTACATTTAATACTGAGGAAATTTAAATATATATTCAGAGTGGTGTAGCTTTATTTTCCATATTTAAAACCTTTTAGAAATTTATTTTGGAAGTGAATTATTAATTTCCTTTCAGTTTCTATCATTCTATTCTTAATCATATAGAGAAATAGGACATCAAATCTACTCAATAAGTTATTCAAAATCCAAAAGGTCCATTTTCAGTGGTAGACAATTTTTCAGCCGAAAAATCTAATATCTTTTCTTTAATCATGCATTAGCTCCATAAAAATATCAAATTCTTAAAGCCATTTTGAATTTTTAAATAAAAGACTATATTTTTATGCATAACGAAAGTATATATTTTTTTGTTAAAAAAAGAAAAAAACTTTTATAAAATCAACAATTATTTTCAGAATAATTCATTCAATACAACTTCTTGGCTTATCAGTTACTGGTGCAAAGAGAAGAAACTAGTACAGCTATATCTTCACAACTCTTCCCACAACAGTATCAATGGAAATGTAATAAATTAACACTAACATTATTCACTTGGTAATTTAAACCTCTGACAATATTGAAAAATATCCATTCCAATAAACTTTATATTTTTGTGATAAATTAATCTCAAGTCAATTAAATAGCTAACAAAAAACTGTTACTTTTATATTTTTTTTTTAAAAAACCATTAAAAAATCACTAGATTAGGTATTCATTCTCATCTTCAACTGTCAAAAACAAGAAAAGATTAAATGTTTTAATCCTATAAAAAAAAGGCAGATTAAAAGAAAAAGAATTCAAGTTATGAAAATTACAGCATGACACGATACTAACACTTGCTAAAGTATTCTGATAAAAAATAAAATGTTTGTTTTTACACTAATATTCAAAATATTATGTAGAAAAATCTGTGCGGATATTTTTATTTTTTTTTATTTTTAAATTATCCAAATCAATGAAGCTATTATAGTATCATAACAGGTTTTAATGAGTATATAGATTTTTTGAGAGCATTTATAAATAAAATTAATCAAGAAAAAAAAATGTTTTACTAATTTAGAAAATGAAACAATTTATAAAACTTAAAATCAACTTACAGGATTTCTTTGATAACAGAAGTTACAAGACCAAAGTTTGGCTCGGTAATCCACTTGGCTGGAAGAAAAATTACATAAGTAATATCAAAAGGATGCAAGTTTTGCAGATCAAGAGTTTTTTTTTATACATTTTTCCAGAATTTCATATTCTGATAATTACTAACTTGGCTGTTACTAGAGAAAGATTTTCTGAGATTTTATAATTATATTTAGACATCAACTAAATACAGATAAATTTGTGATCTTAAATTTTATTAAGCAATTTATTAAAAAAAAAAAAAAAAAAAAAAAAAAGACTACTCAACACTTTAAAGAACGGCACTGCACTTATATAAAGAACTTATATGTAAAAATGCCTTTTGTAAATTTATGGAAATGCAATATAATCTTTTTTTTTTTTCTTTTTAAAAATGTGTGTTTATAGTCTGTAGTTAATAAATTTGTTTGTCTTTTCTAATTTTTATGATGCATGGCTTGTAAAAAGTTAAATGTTGGTAAATAAATATTTGAATAAGTCAAATTAAATTCTTTTCTAATCCAAATGTTTTTGTTTAAAAAAGGAAAAAAAAAAAAAAAAAGAAAAAAAAAAAAAAAGAAAAAAAAAAAAAGAAAAAAGGATTTGAAGATTTTTTTTTTTTTTTTTTTTTTTAAATAATCAAAACACAAATTTTAAATTCTTCTAAATCTGCCTATTTTTTTTTTAACTGAGGGCAATCAGATGAATTTTCTCCAAAATATTTAGTTTCAGTAAATTGTGGATGTTGCAAACAACTTTTTTTTAAACAGTTTCTTAGAAATAGTTATGATTAAAATTTCGTACAGAACTGCAGTTTTCAAAAGTTCAACAATTTAAGTTGTTTGGAATTTGAAATAATTCAAATTTCATGAAATAAGATTTATCAGGGAATAGACAGGAGAGAAATTAACTGCATAACAGATACATATGGAAATAATATCATTTTTTATGGGTACTATGCAAGTCTATATCATAAATGATTCAATAAGGAGACACTCTTCATGTAACATTATTATTGTAGGAAATGGAATTGGTAAACAGAGTTTAAATCTTGGACAAGGCTCTTTGTGTTTCACTTTGTGCTAATGCCTTTGGGTAAGACTATCAATCCATTTGTTATCCTCCAAGCAATGGGTAAATATTAGGGCAAACTGTTTTTTTTTATAGCCTTGCTTACACAGCTAGTCTAGAAAGAAAACTGAATTTAAGTCAGCTTTAGTCTGCTTAGAAAATGACCTTGTGTTACATACTCTGCCCATGCTAGAAGGGTTGGGTGAATACATATAATGATTTTTTGTTTGCATGTTATGTAACATTAAAAAAAAATAAATAAAATAGTACTCTGTGATGAGATTTTTTACTAGCACTGTTAAATGCTCTAAAGAATAAAGCAATTTCCAATCCAATTTGCAACTTAAAAATAGTATGGAGATCTCTGTTTGCATTTACCCCAATCATTATAATTTCTCAAGGAACATAATTATTAAATGCTAATTATAGAATTTTTTTGCTATTAATTATAATTCTGTGAATAGGAAACGAATCAACATAGAGGTTTGATGTCAGCCTTTTAGCAAGTTTTAAAATTGGGGGAGCAAGCTAAAAACAGGACTAACAAACTTAAAGTAATCTAAATAAAAGGCTTACCAGAAGGGATTGAGTACAGCCCTGCAAGTCTGCCTGGAACAAAGAACTGGTTCATACTGAAGAGGAGGGAGATCTGCACGTTCTTTGAGTGGTGTAAACAAAGAGCCAAGTGGAACAACCATTCGTGTTGCTTCCAGGCGGCTGGAAGGCCAGGCATTCCAGCTGAACCTGATGCCATCTCTGTCTTCATTTTGTTGGATATACTCTTGGTAGCTTGACATTGTAATGGCATGTACTAAATGTCTGAAAAACAAAATAAAGATATTAATAACTTGGTATTTTTTTTAAATTGCTAAAATTATATACTTGGAATGAAATCTGAAGGAATAAGACAGTTTGGAAAATCTAAATCTCTAGCAAAACATCTGATTTTCCAAACTGTCTTTTACTATATATATATATACGCACACACAGGCATATACTCTGTCCCATGCAAAGATTGCACCAAACATTACATTGGTGAAACGCAATGCAATCTAAAAAAAGAATCTACGAACACAAATGATCAATCAAAACAAATGACGATTGAAACACCCTTTTCTCCCACATGTTAGAGCTCAGACCCCCCCCCCCAAGCCACTCTACTCAAACCCATACATTGCAAAAAATCTTGCTGGCTATTAGAATCTTCAGTAATTTCCAAAACAAACCAAAGAAGACAACGCATAGGATTTTATCAGATTTCATCATACCTGGTGAACATCATACTACATATATCAAAATAGAAAATGGATAAAAAAAGGATATTTCTACACGCTGTACCACCATACTTTCCTCATCACTTTCTCTTTCCCTCCTTTTTCACTCCCTTTCCACTTAGACATCATAGTCAATGTTTTCAACAACAGGATATGCTGAAACCCCTTCCCCTCCACCTTTTTTCCCTATTTCTTTCCCCATTAGCTCACAAAAATTATTTCCACTTCATAAGATCAAAAATCTCTAATGAAACCCGATACATTCAACTCTAAACCCTCTCCTTCGTCCTGCTACACATTTATCCTGTCATTTTGTCATGTTTCTCATTTGCTCAGAAAAACTCAGAAAATGGTTCTGCTTGAGGAAGTTCTTCTAATGAAATAAAAGAATGAAATATTGCGCCTTCTAAACTGGTTTTAAGTGTTTGATTAATCCAACTTTCCACAAATTTCAATCATATTGTCAGATTCACAACAATCTATCATTTAAACATGAACACACACACACACACACACACACACACACATATATATATATATATCTCCTTACACAAAACTAAAAATATAAAATAAAATTCTTCATACTTAATTGAATCAGATTATCTAAACTATTTAAGTAACATTGAAATAGATTTTATATTAATACACAATATGATTAATATTTTCAACTCTATAAAAATAATCACATAAAAAGCACTTAAAATAATCTACAATTTAAAAAATTAAAGCTATCCCTGCTCTGAATCTCTTGTAAATAAAATATCATTTTACAAAGAATTCAAATTCCTCCAGTTTAGAAGATTAAAATTTTAATGTCAGATTTTAAATGACTGTGAGGATGTAATACTTCTCAAGAATTGTTTTCAGAAAATGAACTATATATTATTTTTAAAAGATTAATTAACAAGAATTCCTAATTTCTTTTTCTATAATTGACATCTGTATAACTCTGAAATCCAAGTAAAATATTCTAAGGAAATGACTATGGAAACTTTTACAAAAACAAAATATATGTTGCTTTAACATTTTCTAATATTCAAAATAAGATAAAAACTCTAAACAAGCTATGATGTTTTTCACCTCAGTCTCTAAAAGTGACAAGAGTTAATGTCAAATAAGCAAGTGACTTTACAAACCTAACTAAACCAAGTGACCTTATTACTGTAAGACTAGAAAATTTAGTATATCTCAGGAATTTGCTTTATATAATCAATACCTATTATCAAAACTGTACTAAGAACTAACGAATACAATCACCATAAAACAATTATTTAAAACGTCAACAATATTAAACAAGCATTAAAACATGAAAAATGTTCCGATACTGTTTGATGTTTACGGACTACATTTTGTTGGGGATAGAAAGTTATTTAAAATTGTCACTGACATTTACAAGTTCATCCCACCCCAACTCCAACCGTCTGAATGAGAATTAGTGAAATTATTTCAAAAAGTTAAAAGGCAGGGAGAAAAAAAAAACGAAAACAAAAAAATAAAAAAACAATAGATAACTGACATTTTAGAATCAGTTATTAATGTAAATAAAATCCCATTAATCAAGTTGTTAGTGATCCAACCAACAAAAAAAATTATTAAAAAAAAAAAAAAAAAAAAGTACCACATCTTATATATATATATATATATATATATATATATATATATATATATATATACAGCAGACTACTCCATGTATTTAAAATTGAATCTTTTCAACAAGGAACATTTTCAATTACTGTCAGAACGCTTCGATCGAACTAGAGGATCAGGTCATTGTTGTAGTGAGTTCGATTCCCATTGGATGCTTTAAACTTTTCGATAAGCTTAGTAAATAAACACAAAAATATCCAATTGTAAAAATCAATAGAAGAAATTCAAGCAGTTTTTAGAATTTGTAAACTTAGACTAAAACTAAATTTTTGAAACAAATTCATAATCAACAAATTGAAGAATGGCAAAGTTAAAACACACACATCCCATCTTTAACACATTTTAAACTAAATAGAAAATCATGAATAAATGTCCACAACAATAATGTATTTTAAAAACACAAAAAAAACTTAAATTCCAAATTACTAAAATGTGGACGGAAATAATAGATAAAAGTGAGTGTTACTGTTAAAATTAACTTCTCTGATTAAAATAAATAAGGTAAAAGATACTCGACAGTGATAATGAAATATAAAATACATCTTTTTTTAAATTTGAAAATTCTTTAATCCTACACAATGCATTGCAGTGAACACACACACACACACACACACACACACACAGAAGAGATTAAAAGCCAAAATTAAATATATATCTGCATTAATGATATATGAATTTCTTTAAAAAAAGTTTTTAAAGTTAGGTAAGGAAAGATTATTCCAATAATTGGTGGATCAAATAACTGAATGAATGACCAAAAAAAAAAAAATCTTTTTCTTTCCAAAATAAAAGATTGTAATCTAGTTTGTTTAGCTGTTTTAGGTAGACCAAGAACTATGCTTAAAAAACAATTGTAAATGATTGAAAAATGTTTGTACTTCTTATTTTCATGTTGATCCAAAACGACGCAAATTGTCTCTTTGAATAGACGCAAAACATTACAATACATGAAAATTTAAAATGAAATTTTTAAAATAAAATTGATAATTCAATAAAACAGTAAACTCAATAAAGAAAAGGTAATTTTAGTTTAAAATCTTTACGTAGTCAAAGAGAAATATTAACTATTGTAAAATTTGCTTAAACGTCAGCAAAAACAATTTGACGATTATCAAATTTTGCAGTCTTAAAAACGAAATCTAACAGATCATCGAACGAATCAAGACAGTCTTTTTGTAGCCCTTTACAAGCTTTTTAGAAAAAGAGAAATGTCATTCTTCCTCCGCTCTTTAAAATAAAAAACAACTAAAAAAAAAAACAACAAAAAAAAAACTTTTTTTTTAAATGACAGTGATAGAGTATCAATCAAAAGTTGGGTCGAATACGATCAGTCATACGTACATACATTAAAAACGTTTTTTTTTTTCCCCACTCAACCCAAAATCATTTAGAAGAAAAAAAAAGTCTGGACATTAATGACACGTCCACAGACTTATTATCATTTTTTAAAATGTTACTTGGTGTGTAGCAGGCATCAAAATGTCAAACTGCATCCAAATAAAATATTCAAAACATTAAAACAGAACCAAACTAAATAATGCATCAATTAATTCTTTAGTAAAAGAATTAAATTAAAAACATCCTTAGTGTATAAGGGTTGAAAAACATTATTTCTATAAACTAAAGTATTTATTTCTATTACTAAAATTCTCATTTACATTGTGTGTAACCAAACAAAAACATTACTTCATAGCACAATTTTTAATAAAGCAATACACCAATGTTCTGAGAAAAGCAATTTCCAGTTCGTTTGCAACCAAATGATAATTTCGATGGATCCTTATTTGTGCTGAACGTCATTCATTTTTTTTAACCATCTAAATTTGAAATGGTAATTTGAGTCGATGATATTTCACTCCTTCCTAAATAAATAGAAGGAAAATCATTACCCAACAGGTTCATATGGTAGTCATCATATATACTCCAAAATTTGGATGCATTTTTTTTAATGATTTTACTAAACTTTTATTTTTCTTCAACAATCTTTCCGATTTTCCTAAAAACAGTCTAAAAATGATATTCAGCAAAATATTATTGTTATTTCTAATATTTAACTGTCAATACTGTACTTGTTTTGAAAGGTTCCACTCTTTCAACGTGATGGAAGGGATCATCATTTTTTTCCCCTATTTTTTAAACCAATTTGAATTCTGTGTGATCAGAGCAGCCCACGTAAAAGACAAAAAAATCTTTCAAATAAGTAAAATTAAGAATTTGACAGAAGTTTAGGACATTTTTTTTTTTTATTAGTTTAGTTCGATCGTCCCGAATGACGATTATATTTAATCAGACTTTCTCTGGAAGCAAAAGGATGACAGTTCGAGTTTAGCAAAGAAAAGAATTTCCGATCTTTACTGTTTGTGTTTATTAACCATCTTAGAATGGCGATTTTTTTAAGATGACAAGCAACTAAAAATGAAAAAAAAATATACAAAAAAAAATCAATAATGGTTGATATTACAGAATACTTCATTATAAAAATAAATAAGTAAACAAATACTACCCACTTTGCTAAACACTTAAGATATCATCACTTACTATAGCCACAACACTGCAACAGGCTTTAAAAACCCTGCAATAATGTTATCTGGTACAGATTGAATAACCAGAAAAATCTCTAGCATAACCTCTTTAGCGTAAACGGTACTGAAAACAAGCGGAACATTTAGCTTTCTACATCAAGCGAATTTAATGATATATATATATATATATATATATATATATATATATATATATACACACACACACACTACTATCACTATCATCTTTATATAACATACAAATCTTGTAGTAAAAAAAAAAAAAAAAAAAAAAAAGTTGCTTTAAAACATTATTCGAAATGGGGGGAGCGAGGGGGATATATACCATTCAAAGTTCAAAATTTTGAACATCATATACACAAAAGCGAAAACATTGGACAATCAGTGGTTTAAAAAAAATTATGATCAGAAATCCTTTTCCTTCTAGTAAGAATAATTGATATGAACTTGAATGAACACTTTACATGTACATATTTAAATAAATATTGTTTTAGTTTTTTAGCCATCGCTATCAACAGCAGACGAAGCCTTCGTTCAATGTTAAATTTTTTTGATTATTGTCCAGAATTAAGGACGAAAATTACATCAACCCTAACACAAAATTAGATATTTAGATGATCAAACCAAAGTTAAAATTAACTAAAACAATCATTATATTCGTTTACAAATGAAGAAGGAAAAAACAGATGACTGAAAAATTTTTAAAAGGGAGGGTTCGTCTTTCGGATCAGAGGGTTGTTAAGAATTAGTGACAACATGATCGCTTTAACGTAAATAATAATAATAATGACGATTTATAACATTTAAACATAAATACACACATTATTAAAAACACCATCCTAAGATATAAAAACCGACAAAGTGAACTTACAGTTTGACAGTAGATAAAGACAGAAAAAAAAAACACCGGAGATTAGAGCGAAAGCAACGATTTGATAAATCAAGAATTTTGTTAGATTTTTAAAATGATATATAAAACGTAGTTTTGTTTTTAGAATTTGTAAAAGAAAATACAGAAGGTTCTTATTCTTTTTTAAAAATGTTACCAAGAACTAACCTTATCAAGCAGTAAAATAATAAACTGGAAGGCCGGCGCTGAAGAAGCTGGCTTCCACAGCTGCTGGAAATTGTGACGAAGGAAAATGACACGAACACGGAAGTGATGCCACGTAGCTACTCCCAAAATCCATTGCGCATGTCCACAGCTCACTTCCTGTTTGTGTCCGGTGAAGACGGTAAAATGATGTCTTCTTAACAACAGCTACCCAGAAAGGAAAGTTTAATTTAATATTATTGTTGCTACGATGCCTAACTCTCCGATCAGTGCAAACATTAGTCTGCAAAGGAAGAGAAATACTTGACAATGTCTCGGCAGCTTTTAAAAGCCGAGGTAATAATTTTAAAAAAAACTTTCTTGTATTGTTTATATTTAAATTTTTATCAATGACAGAGAATGAATACGCCCAATTATATAAAAATATAACATAGAAATTATTACTAATGTTTCATTTCTTTTCTTTGCAAAGATAATAATTTGTTTTTTTTTTTTTTTGTTTGTTTTTTTTACTTCATATATTATGAAATAGATTTTTTAAAGTAAGAAAATGAGATAAATTGTTCCTTTTTATTTTGACGAAAATTGTACATGAACCTTAAGATTTTTATTTTATTTGTTTTGTTTCGATGTTGATACACATCTTTTTTTTTTTTTTTTTATATATATAACAACTTAATGTTCTGTTTATCGCTTGAGGCGCCTCATAATGTGGAATGCTGAAAGGACCAAGCATTTTTTTTTTTTTTGTAATAGCCACGCATGAATTTCGATTCGTAAGTGGGTCTCCAATGTAAAATGACTATGTAAAATTTGACAATAGGAAATCGAATAAATAAAGACAATTTAATGTTCTGCAAATATTCGACGTCACAATCGCTACGATTGCAAAATCTTTTCTTTTTTTTTTTTCTGTGGAGAGAGCGGTTAATCCATATGGGTCAAACAGTAGGCGCCTCTGGTGGTGTAATGGTTAGCAAGCTCGACTAGCAAACCTACACGAGTGAGTTCGAGTCTCATTGGGTGCCCCTTTCATATGGCCTTGTGCCACATCTGAGCAAAAAGCTTAGTAAATTTCCATATGGGTCAAACAGACCTGTTAAAAATTCTTTGTATTTGATTGGACCGTGTATTAAAAAGAAAACTCTTCAGAAACACTTAAATATGTGTATTTGAATGTAAAATGATTGTGATTCCTTAACCTCGAAGCATAAAATAGTCCTAAATGAGTCGACATGCCGTTAAAATCAACCAACGTATTTTTGGGTTTGGTTTCTTTATTTAATGGCATAACAACTTTCGAGGGTTATCGAATGCCAGAGCCATCCTTGTAGAAGAACAGCTGTGATACTATTTAACCCATAGCTGCAGGGGGGTGATAAGGGGGTTCAAACTTTTCCCAGGGGTATTAGTCCGAAAGTGATCGTAATAGCGCGACTGGAGTTCGAACTCGCTTAGTTCAAGGCTGTAGTCTAGCCAATAGGCCCGTTTTTTTTTTTTTTTTTTTTTTTTTTTTTTTTTTTTTTTTGTCTTTATTGTTAAAAAAAATCTGCTTACGTTTTACTTTTTCTTCCTACTATCCAAAAAGATTGTCAAAGAAAAGAAAAAAAATCTTTATGCCCCCTCAAAAAAAAAAAAAAAAAAAACTGAATAAAGTTCGTATTTTTATTTATTGTGATATAAGAGGGATGAGCCTGGCTTTTCAGTTAACCTCGCTTTGTTCCTAGTATCAAGTTTAAAAAAAAAAAAAGTTTGTATAATTATATCTTTATCAACAACTTTCCTACTTGTAAAGTTTCGCGTCATAAAAGTACAACTTTTTAACTGGAGGTTAAATTGCAGTTCACACTTAGAAGTCATGAGACTTTGTTATTGAATTGTTTTTCTTCGACTGCTTATTTAAAAAAAAAACTTTTATAAGTAGATCAGAAATATACGTTCGGGCTTCACGCTCAACTAAAAATGTATTTTACATTTTGTAATAAAAACGTTAGCCTTTTTTTTGTGTATGAGGGGAGCGGTGATTTTTTTTTTTTTTAAAGGTTTAATTTGTAATAAGCAACCAAATCACAATACAAGCAAGCTAGAAAAGCATTAACATTT
Source organism: Sepioteuthis lessoniana (assembly GCA_963585895.1). Taxonomy (NCBI): domain Eukaryota; kingdom Metazoa; phylum Mollusca; class Cephalopoda; order Myopsida; family Loliginidae; genus Sepioteuthis; species Sepioteuthis lessoniana. Next base: position 89,184 of record CAUZXS010002660.1, read on the forward strand.
TACTGTCACGCAGGACAATTTTTCCTTCTTTTTCTTTCGTTTAATAGCAAAAAAAGATAAACAAATTATACGATCTCTTTAGTTTTAATTATTTTGATTTTAAGATAAGTGTCCGTAAGTTTTCATACCTCCCACACAGAATTATTTTGTGGGAGACAGGAAATAATCTTAGTATGTCGGAAACTGAATTATTGTTCTAATAGTTTTTTTAGTGACACATCAATTATTTTGCCGACTTTTCTGAATAGTTATTTTAAGGAATACTACACTATTATTACTGCCCAGGTCAAGGATAATTTCTTGTTTCCGATACCATGTAACCTACTACAACCTGTCGCTTGTTAATGACAAAATGAGGACAGCTGGCTAGAAAAAAAATATTTCAAAAAGTAAAACAATCCTAAAGCTAAACACGATGAATTTTATTTAGTTTCTTCAAAGTCTGTTTTATTTGTTTATTAAATAGTAAAAGCATATTTGACACGAGGAAAGACATTAATTTGTATTTTCATTGAACTAGACAACCAGTGAACCCATTTGGTTCCCTTTATAACAGCAGCCCTTGATAATATCTGTGCTTCTATTTCGGAAGAAGTGAAAGATTTGCTAATTTGTTATCAGAAAGGATTTTTAAAAATGACATTCAGTACAAATGTGGTCTCGACATTAATTACGAATCAGACTAGAAATTATTTTATTCTCCAAGAGCATTTTAAGTGTATTGCTCTTTAAAAAATCGTTTTATGGTGAGCTGTTTCTGATGGATTACGGTATTTGTCATCCCTCCCACCAACCAGACGAGTGTGGCACAAGGCCT